>JAHHUM010000540.1:0-28656 GCA_036173005.1 Crenichthys baileyi | reverse complement strand
GTCTCCCAAAATGACTGTACCATTATGCCCAGTGTTTATGCGTTCTCTGTAGTGGTTATGAACAGCACTTGCCAGTTAAAGAAGTTCAGTTCATCTGTTTTTAATTATTGCTACCATCGGGTCATATTTACAGTAAGTAAGCCACAAACCGCAACTCTGACAATGTTCATATTCTCCTTTTCAAAGGTGCGTTTGATTTATTAACCAGGGATGTTTGTGCACTATAAAAATTTCATAACAATCTGTTCATGTTCCTGTACCATCATAGTAAAATATGTATCGTAGTAATTAACCACAATGACTAAAAATCCTTGCTTGTTAAAGAGGGTAAAAAAAGAGGCAGAGCATGCATGAAATTTGTCATTGCATGTGTCACCTTTTTGTGCCCGAAAAAGTATCCATTAAAATATGCATTAAATACTATTTCAATTTATTTTGGTTCTGAAACCTGTTGGGACCCGTTGACTCTTAGAACATGACTTCAGATGAAGCCCAAATAACTTTTAAGTGATCTATTACTGAGATATCATTTACTGCAATCCTATCACCACATTTCAGTATATTTGTAGAACATACAAAGTTACTTATGCCAGCTGTCAAATCAGGAACACAAAAGAGAAACAAGGAAAAATAAAGAACTACAAACAGATGCAAAACATCCATAATAATAAGTGCTGTAATAACAAAGGAACAGGAGACCCATGTTTGTCTTAAAGAGTCCCTAGGTATCATATCATTTAATGAGAACATGCAAAATACATGCAAGGGATCAAAAATTACTCCACTTTTAGACTGATTATGGATGAAGACTAGAGGGGGAATATTTTAATTGCAGGAACAAAACACAAACACATCCAGTGGATCTTTGGTACCAAAATATGTTTCTATCTCTAGGAAGTTGGCTTCATTTTTCTAGCAGATATAATGCCTCATTGGTACAGTAAACATTGTACCTGCAGCTAACACCAGTCTTCTACATGTTTGTGCCTTTGCCTCCTCTTCACATTGTCTTCTATTGAAGCTCTGACAGAATGGCTCCGAATTGAGAATCAGATCGCAGGAGATGATTGTGCCTTTCCATCAATTCAGCCTGTGAATGCTCTCATTGTGCCTGCCATTGTAAGAGCGCTGACAATTGATTTAAAAAGATCTTTTTTCCATTATATCTGCAGAGCCAGGAGTATGACGTTATCTCCCACCTATGCTCAAGCATCTCTGAAACACCTCCTCCAGACATCTCTGGCATTTGCGTCCAGATTGAACTAAATGAGAATAGATGTTGTGGAGTTTTCATTTTTTGGAAACGAGGAAAGCGGTTGCCTCTTACTCTAAATCAGCTCCATTAGTTCACAGAGCTCCATTCCTTGCTGTGACAGTTGAATATGTGTGGGTGACAGTACAAACAAAGGTGAATCGATGCATTTCCCTGAGGAGAGGGACAAAAAGCCAAGTTGAGAGGAAGGCAAAGAGTGAGTAAGAGAAGACTGAGAGATGAAGGTGGCAGCGTGACATAGGGAGCGTGACAGTGTCATGCAGACTGGTTTCATCGTTTCTCCCCAGTGCCCTGGGGAGATCATTAGCTCACAATATGGAGTCTATCAATCCTAACAGAATACCACTTTCCCCTCCAGATACATGTCCTGTCTGTGTGCCTCTCTCTGTGCCGATCCGTCTGTCTGTCTGTTCCTCAGATCTACACTCAGAGTCATTATGAACATAATTGGGAAATATTCTGCATTGTATAGATCCTCTGAGGGCATTTCACAGAAAGACTAAAACAACCCTCAACAGAAACCTGAAGAGCTTGTCCATTTTGAAAGCCTAACATGTACGAAAACCATGCTAGACTGCCCCAAATGTTGATGAAATAACGAGTAAAAATTTCAATATAATAGCAATGACAACAAACATCAGATAATTATGGTTTCTTAGTTCAGAGGAGAAACAGTCACATGACATTTTTAATAAAATATAAATAAACATCACATATATACAAAGTTTCAAAGTGTGAAAGTTTTGCAAGAATCATTTTCCAACAGAACTTCTGACTATTTCCAGGTTTGAGCTATCTAGCTTTTGATTTGAGGTAAAATTAAAAAATGTGGTTGTAGGTCATCCTTTTGTTTTATTTGATCTACTTTGTACAATGCACCAGTACCACTAATAGAGAGAAGCCCCACAGCATGATGCTACCACCACCATGCTTGAAAGTTGATACAGTTAGATCTGTCTGCTAGATCTGGACTGTGGACCATGTCACAATCTGAGAAATTTGTAGAACCTCAGACTTCAAATAAAAAAAAGGCCAAATCAAAATGAGGTTTATTACTATTCACACTTATGCAGCCACATCTTTGAAGCTTTTTAAACATTTTCTTCTGTCAGATTTGTTTGTTTTTAACTTGAATTGCACAGTGTAAATGTCATATCAAACATAGCAAAAAGTGTAGAAATGTTTTACGGTGCTCTCGTTGTTTTACATTCTAAAAATCTAAATGGAATCTTTCTGTTTGGTTGAATAGATTCGATGAATGAATTTGATCTGTTTTTCTTGTATATTACCATGAGATGACATTGGGTTTGTATTTGGACTATAGCAATAAACTGAACTGAAGTAGACATAATTCAATAAAAGTGTGTATTATAAATTCAAGGCTGCGTTTGCGTTTTAGCTCTCTTTGAAAACCCACCTCACAATTTAGACCCTTTCCTCAAAATTCAGTTACCAAGTGTACATTCCTAGATTCTGATACCTGATGATCCTGTAGTTTGTTCCAAAATGTCTCAAACATTTCTCATCCAACAAAGTTGTGCATCCAGAAGGATTCTGCACCACTGATCCGGGTGGAAAAGAGCTGACGCTGGTACTAATTGGTAAAGAGAGGCCCACACCTTTCTTTATTCACACATCCATCTGCTCACACACCCACAGACCCCCTCCAGGAGGAAATATCTCTTCCTGTTCTATCTCTGTCTGGTCAGCCAAGCAAAGCTGCCACCTCATTGTGTCCTTCTGTACCAAGGCTCTGTACTGTCCTCCTGCAAGCAATGAAAAAGAGCGAGAGAGTCATTTTCCACCACTACACACACACAAATACACACAGGTCTGCATGAAGCCTGATGCCCTGCAGTACAAACAAAGAGATTTTACAAAGACTGCGGCCTCTAATTCATCGTCTGTTATTTTCACTAAAGTGTGATGTACCTGTGGTAATAGCTTGTAAACTGGGTCAATGGTAAGTTATATACAATCTTTCACTCTGAAGTCTGCAGGAAATTCAGTTCAGTGTCTTATTATTGTTTTATCTCCAATAGGACAGTAAATGTGAAAATATATAGAGCTAACATTTCTGCAGACCCCACACATCTTGGATACAAACTGTTTAGACTTTTACCTTCAGGTCGGCGCTACAGAGAACATTTTGAGAAATTCAGCCACCACAGAGATAATTTTTTCCCCCAGGATGTTTCTCTGATGAACACTTAACAGCCAGAGTGTCCAGTTTGATGGCATGCATATTTGCACTAATTCAACCATGTCTTTCGCTTTTGTAAAAACACTGTATATATACATATTTACAAAAAAATTTTATTTTTTTCCTTTCTATATATTTAAATTGAAAATCTCTTCATTGGGAGCAAAGTGGACAGAGGTCAAATTTCTTGTTTGTTTGCATAAACTTGGTGAATAGAATTGATTCTGAAGAAAAGCAGGATATACAGTATTTTTTTACTTTCCCATTAGGTTCTCCTGTCTCCTACATGAGCTGTGGATCACTGCGGCTCCTCTAGAGTTACCATGTCTCATGGCTGCTTCTCTGATTAAGGCTGTTCTTGCCCAGTGTTGTAATTATAGATTATTGATTAATTGAATATTTATCAAGAATTATAATTAAAATCATAATCCGATAAAATTAACTCCTTAACCAAAATCCTCGTTTATGAATTGAAACCAGAGCTGTCCTCTGGTGTTGTAATTATGGCTCAAGGCCTCTGATAATTACAATTATTAAATGTCACTGTTTAATCGACCGTTTCTGCCGAAACGTGGGGAACTTTGCCTTATTTTGACTGACGAATCACTCTTGCACAAAATAAACACAAAACGTCTTCTCTTTATCTACGTGAAAATTTATTAGATCAATCAGCCTCATACATTCACCTCCCCGATTCAATAATCTTCACCTACTCAGACATGCAAAGTTCTACACAAAAGGGTAAAATATCTAACTAACAAAATAAAGCAAAACAGCACTGTGTGTGTATTGAAATCCAACCAGCAGTTATGGCAAAAGTGGTAATATGACAAAGGGATGTGGTGTGTGTTGAACGAGGTTTGCAACAGTCCGCAGGAAGCGTAGCCCAGCGGGACACGGGCGGTCATAAACCCCCACAGCAAAGTTGTAAACTCAGCTTAGACAAAGAGTCATAAACCTTTTGGCGGCAAGTTAGCAAGCAGTAAAAGTTTGGAACACAAGAAAATGGTGAATTTCACCATGAGGTTACTGTCGTAGTCAGTACCGGCGCTCGGATGTCGCCTGGTAAGACAACTTGTGAGACGCAGCCGCCTCGAGTCTCAATTAAATGTTGCATGCAAATACAATTTCATAACATCAGACTATAAATTGCGATTCTGATCGCACTAAAAATCCTATCTCTCTCTACCCTGCCCAGACTACTTCTAATAAAGAAATCAAAGAAATATAAAAGATGGGTATTACTTTGTGGAGCAATTCTTCAGGGCTGCCTGCGTGAGGGAGAGGAGGAGGGGGAAAGTTGAGGAAGTTAACGTGCGTCCACGATTTTAACTTCGGGAAGAGGGGTCAATCTTCGTCCTTGGCCTCCTTGGCGACAAGGAAAAAATATGATCTGGACCGTCAGCAGTCGACTAGAACAAAAAACAAGGTGGCGATCCGTCTCCTAAAACTCCGTGGTTTTTTGGTTACGTGTTAAACAACACTTAGATCGGTAAAGTTGAAATTTCTGGCCTTCTTATTACCAGGAATTTCTGTCATGAACGTTCTTTTCGTGGCCAACGAAGGAGAATAAATGAAGACTCACGTGGGACTCTTTTCCAGCTTCTGCTTCGTTTTGTGGTTACTTGTCGAGATCTCCAGCTTCCAGGTTTACAGCTCCCGCCTTCCATATATAATCTCGTGTGACGTCAGACTTCTTGTGACGTCCCTGTCCTACATGCGCAGTGCCACTGGATTGTATGTTGTGGGTACAATTCCTGGATACAAACGTACCGACCGCCAGAATGTAGCACCGGTGGTGTCTCTTATGCGTGTGGACTGGTTCCAATATTCAGCAAAACAAGTTGTCCAACACTCTCCCCCTAGGTTCAAAGGGTGAGATGAATCGCAGTCTTTGAGCTACTGGGACCTCCTCCTTGCCAACTCCTGCACCCGTTTCCAACCTCCCGTCTATCGCCCCTCTACATCGTGGTCTACAGTCACTCCCACACCACACGACCGTTCCAACAGCCAAACGCGCAGACAACACTGCTACGTGCCGGGGCTGCCCCAGGAGCGACAAAACTTAACTCAGACCTGTGTAGCCCCAGAGACAGGCGTAGAGGTTAGGCCTGGGCAGAACTAAACTCTGTGCTAACTCGAACACCTTTTTACAGTTGTTCAATGAGAGAGAAATACAAAAGAAATCACAATACTCAGATCCATATCATCATTACATTCTTTGGTCATCAGCTTTGGTAGCCTGAGACAAATGGAAACAACGAATAGAAGATACAGTACACATATATGTTATATATATGAAATGAAAAGAAAATAATAATAATAATAATATAAAACAAGATCATGGTTCATAGCTCATGCGTCCAAACTTCATTAGGCACTGGAACCTGACTGTGGTGGTGCTATGGAACCGTGTGGGAATAAAATGTGAGGGAATCAATCCTGACTTGTAAACGGTTAACCTTCCTGTATGCGGTGTGTATCTTTACAAAAGCACGTGTAAAACAGGTTTAGGCTAAACCATTAGCTCTTCCAAATGGTGAATGGGGTTTAATATAACTCCTGTCTCTAAACACTATCTAGATGCGAAAAGAGGGAGAAAAATAATAATTGAATTGCAGTACTCAGGCTATAAGCCAGGTGTGTTTGTGGAGTTTGCAAGGTGTCTGCTGGGGTGGATTTAGGATTTTCTCTACTCAGTTCAGCAGAACTAGGCCAGTAGGTATCTGTGCCTCGGGGGACTGTCTACAGATGAACCAACCTCCTTTATAAGATTTTGCATGAAATACTCTGCAAATGTGTGTGTCCATTACATCATTCTTAACCACTTCTGGTGAGGGTCTGCAGTGCATGCAGAGTGTTATGGAAAATTATCGTGCCAATCTATAGTTTTAAACACTGTGTCCTAGAAGGTAGTTATATTGTTTAACAGTTTCTGTTGAAGAAAGTTGTTAGTGATTAGTGCATGTTAGTGTGAGTTTATGAAACATGCACCTATTTAACTAGTCCTACGCACTGGTCTCTCCTTTCCCGGACATGGAGACAAACTCTGTTCTTGGGGAGGAGACTTCGATGTAGAACTTAGATCTGGTTCAGCAAAAGAGCAGCAGCTGTGAGAGTGGTAAATCTTTTCTGAAAAGCATCCCCGACCCACTTAATGGAGCTGCATGTCACAGTTGGGAGGATTTGTACCTCCTGCTAATTTTGGAACTGGTTCGACCCAGTTGGGTCTGAAGTGGAACCAAAGGTAATGTAACCCCCCTTCGCTGAAACGGAGGTTGACTGGTAGTTGGATGGCTGAAACTGGCAGCAGGTTAAGATCCTGGATGTGGACCTGAGTTTCTTGAGACAGGGGCCAAGTACTCCATCTGTTGAGGGGGTGGAGTGTGGCTTTGTAGCTCCTATGGCCCCCTACATGAGAGTAATGGCGTAGGATAATGTGACCCCCTTGTTCTGTTGGAACAAGTTCAAAGCATGGGAGAGCTGTTTGATGCCAATCTGCACACTGGAAGTGCATCACTCTGATTGTCAGAGGGCGGAGCCCGTCTGCTAAAAGGAGTGTGTGAGCTGTGTGTGCCTCAGTTACGAGGAGGATCTTTTTGGCACAAGCGGTCATACAGCCCCCTGACGGTGGAGAATTTTCCAGCCAGAATGCTAGAGGACACTTCTGGTATGAACATGGTTTCCAGGTGTACACCTTCCAACACTTTGGGGTTGTAAGTTTTCACACCTGGTTTCTTTAAAGAGCAAAGGAATGATGCGTGACTGCATCTGGGAGGAGTTTTATGGGTGGCTGGGTGCAGCTGTGTCCCAAGAGGTGCCCCATGACCGGCTCTGACGAGGGCCTGAGAGGCTCTTTGGGCTTCCTCTAAGATGGTGAACCTGGTTGGTCACAATGGATCGTTCGCTGCTTGCACCCAGTGGGTTTGGCGCACCTCCACCTGGATCCAGAGTTGGTCCTGGTGGCAAGACAATGAGCGGGGCCAGCCTGTCCAGCAGGTTCTGGCCACCGAGAAAAAAGCTCTTTGTTTAATGTGCACATATAGATGGGGTGCACCAGAGTCATGTCTTGGAGTGTGATGTCCAGCTCCACCCAACTAGTGATGCATGATCGGTTTTGGGTGCGGCTGGTGATGTTTACATCACCAGCTTCAGCCTGAGATGGTTCATTGAGGGAGAGCATGGCTCTAATCAACTCCTCAACAGACCGAGAACATCAGGCTGATCTCTGATCCCTTTTTAAATGGAAACTCAGTTGGAAACTTCCTCCTTTAATGATCAGAGAGTATAGACAACGTGCATGTCCATTTTAGCGTTCAGTTTACCTGAGAACCTTGGAAAGATGGTTGTGGTGTTTCCTCCGGAGGGTCCCAAGGGGTGCTTGGAGTTTCACAGGTTTAGTCTCCCCATCCGATCAGGTAGGACTCTGACGGCTGTCGAGACTGGGTCCACGCCTAGTCATGCTGACGGGGAAGTTTGGGTCTGGTTTAACTGGAGGGTCGGCTTCCGTTTCAAGGGTTGTGGGGGCATGGCGCCTGACGCACTGCTTCTGTCACCATCTTGCGTAAGGCATCCTCCATCTCTTTCCCCATAATCCCTTCTGCGTGTCGGTTTCCACCCTTTTCCATCAGTTTTACCTTAGGGCCTCAAGTGATGGTCAGGTCGTCTGTTCGACCGGAGTCGGTCCGGCAACTCTTGACCGTGGTTGGTATTCAGTACCCACCCCCCCGGTCCAGCTGACCAAACCTACGTTGTTCCCTGAACTTGTTCTCACAAGTGGGTTCCTGCGCTGAAGGCAGTTTCCTGACCTTCTAACGCAAGGCTGGTTCTTTCAGTCTGGACCTGTAAAACCCTAGCCTCGCCCCTCTGATCCCTGGTTCGGACGTGCACGTGTTTCCCATGCCATCTGAGCATATTTGCGGATCTCTTGCATGCTCATGGTCTGTTCTGAAAACATAGTAACATCGTATCGCACACTTTCATGAAGGTTGTGGAGGAACAGGGATTTAAACGCCATGTTCCTCCTCAATGCCAGGAGCGTTGCGGTCCTTGGAAGTAAACAGCTCTCAAGCGCCGGTACATACTCCCTAGGTGCTTCGCTTCTTCTGCTGGATAGCTGAAAGCCACAAGTGTGGCGGAGCCTGGTCCGTGTACACAGAATATTCTTCCCTAGAGCTTCGCAGAGGGTTGAATAACGGTCTCGGACTGCAGGGGGCAGGGCTCTCCATGAAAACATGAAGCTCCTGGATGTTGTCTTCAAGATGAGCTTCAGTTTTTCCCGTGCTGATGGGCAATACAAATCTAAAAGACAGCGTTTCAACTTCCCTCAGATGGTCGTCAATGTTTGACTCTACATTCTTAGGGTCGGAAAACGACTCGAATGTCTTTGGCCAGAGACTCAAGCTGAAGGGGTGCGCAATCCACTCTCAGGGATTGGTGCCCGGCCCATCTGAGTCATCTTTTTATCTGAGAGTTCACTCCGGCCTGCACTCAGGTGTGTGAGTGCATCACGCCTCATCCTCGGAGGAGGCAGTGGAGGCTGCTCAGGGTACAACGGGGGGCCCTGTGCTCCCCGGACTCGGGTCCTGGCCAGACGGTGAGGGCGGTAGGAACCACCGGAATTCCCAGGGGCGGCTCTCCTGTCGCCTTGGCGGAGGTGAGGGTATCGTAGAGGACCGTACTGCGAGTCAAGTTTGAAGGCTGCTCGCCTCTAAGCCTTGAACTATTTAAACTCCTGCTGACACCCCAGCCAGGTATCGTTCATGGGCTGCTGATTATAGTGAGTGGGGCACCGCACCCACTGAACCTATTTTGACTACTTACACCTGTTCTTGCCTCGGTGGATGTGAGGCGGAGAACCCCATGAGCCCTGAAAGGTAATCTCTGGAGAGCAGCTTCTACATCCTCCAGATCTGACCTGCAGGTTTCTCTCAGGGTATACGCAGCAGCGGTCGGCTCACCTCAAAAGGTTTCAACCTGTGAGGTGGGTTTCTGTTCCCCCCCAATTCCTCCAGGGGATGGGGGGAGTGGGCTGGCAACCCTCAATGTCTCCAACCTATTTCCAACTTTCTGTTAGTTCACCTCTAAGGACATCCACCGTCTGCAAAGTATCATTTTTTTCAGCTCGGAACTGCAGTTTAACACGCTGGTCAATTTCCAACATTACCCTTCGCTGATACAACAGAGTGAGCTGTCCTAACAAATCTGACACCCGTCTGTCTTTTGGTGGGTTTTTAATGACTTGTAGCAACTCCGAATCCTGGCTTCACATTGCTCAATGCCATAATCAATTGAGACCTTTAACGCCTCCTCTGAGGATAAACATCATTAAAAGCCTTCAAAATCAATGGACCCAATCGTTCTTGTGCTTGCATTCACCTATGGGGGTCCTCTAAATACAACACATCTCCCGCTGCAGTCTGGGATGTTTTCCTCCATCTTTGGCCCCAAAATGCACAATGGTATATACACTGACAATGTAAAACACACAAACTGTAGCCTATGAACTCCACCACTAAAATTACCAGTCGTGTACCAATTAGCAGTAACACAAACAGCTAAAACTGTTCTTTGATGATAATAGCTAAATTAGTTAGCAGCACACCAAACAGGCTGAGCTGTTCTATGATGAGCGGTAGCTAATTATATTAGCAGAAATACAAACAGCTAAGCTGTTCAGCTAGCTGTCTGATCCAGATATGTATACGTGCAGGTGTAGCGGTTTTGCTAAAATGGAGTAATCAAGCAAAGAAAACGCACAAAAAGGAAAAGAGGAAAGAAAAAAGCACGATTTCCTTTCCTGAAATAACCCAAACCCAAAGATTCAACATGAAAACTTTTGGTAAAAGTGGATAACGAACTAAACATCAATGCTGTTCCTTGGCTTCAAATAAATGTTAGTGCTTCTTAATATGGATCACTTACCTTCTAGTTAGGCAACTAGGTTAGTTTTGTGAGTATCAGATCAAAACATGCTTCACACAATAAAACCAGCAAAAACGCTTAAATTTTATCAAAAGTGGTCATGTGCATGATCAATAACTTCAGCCTTTCAACTTTAATTTATGTCTTTGATCATAGATGATGGAATTGTCTGCCTGTGTTAAGGAACTGAGTGATTAAAATCAAAAGTAGGAACTGCAATTCTCACTAGTGACCACCAGGTGGTACCAAGTGCAGGTCTGCAATTTGGGAAAATCCAGCTGCCACTGCAATTTTTATTCAATGGCCACCAGATGTGGGGTTGCTTCTACCTGGACTGGGAGGGGCTGGTCAGACCTGTAAATTATACACCTAGCGCGCCACTGGAGGCTGCCTATCAGCACTGGTTCCCGCAGCTGGCCGCAGCAGGGTTGCCGGCTGGAAATCAACTTTAAATTACCAAAAGCTTAAACACCTTTTAACTTGCATCAACCACAAGCACCTCTGAAAGATTAGTTTAGTCCTCTGCAGCAGAACACTGAGCAAACTCTATTCAAGATACCCCTAGATCACAAACGCTCTACTGCCAAAACTCAGAAATCTACAATAAAACGGTCTAGTTAAATGCACGATATCAACCAATTGTTTAATCTGTTGCAACAGCATGATGTGACGTCTGCTTTTAAGCCCACAAGGACGCCAAATCTGTTGTAATTATGATATTGATTACTTGAATATTTATCAAGAATATAAGTAAAATCATAATCCGATAAAATTAAGCCTAACCAAAAATCCTCGTTTATGAATTGAAACCAGAGACTGTCATCTGGTGTTGTAATTATGGCTCAAGGACTCTGCTAATTACAATATAAATGTCAACTGTTTAATCGACCGTTTCTGCCGAAAGTGGGGAACTTGCCTTATTTGACTGACGAATCACTCTTGCACAAAATAAACACCAAAACGTTTCTCTTTATCTAAGTGAAAAATTTAATTAGATCAATCAGCCTCATACATTCACCTCCCGATTCAAATATCTTCACACGTACTCAAACATGCAAAAGTTCTACACAAAAGGGTAAAAATATCTAACAAAAAAAATAAAGCAAAAAAGCACTGTGTGGTATTGAATCAACCAGCAGTATGGCAAAAGTGGTAATATGCAAAGGGATGTGGTGCGTGAACGAGGTTTGAAACAGCGCAGGAAGCGTATCCCGGGACACGCGCGGTCATAAACCCCCACAGCCAAAGTTGTAAACTCAGCTTAGACAAAAGAGTCATAAACCTTTCGGCGGCAAAGTTAGAGCAGTAAAGTTGGAAACAAGAAAATGTTGAATTTCACCATGAGGTACTGTCGTAGTCCAGTATTACCAGCGCTCCGGTGTTCGCCGGTAAGACAACTTGTGAGAGCAGCGCCCGAGTCTCAATACAATGTTGACCAGCAAATACAATTTAATAAAATAGACTATAAATTGCGATCTGATCGCACTAAAAATCCTATCTCTTCCTTACCCGCCCAGAATACTTCTAATGAAAGAAATCACAGGAAATATAAAAGATGGGTATTACTTTGCTGGAGAATTCTTCAGGGCTGCTGAGTGCGGGGGAGAGAGGGTGAGGGGGAAAGTTGAAGTTAACGTGCGTCCACGATTAACTTCGGGAAGAGGGGTCAATCTGTATATTCGTCCTCCTGGGAAAGGGAAAAATATGATCTGACCATCAGAAAGGTCGATAGAACAAAAAAACAGGTGGCGATCCGTCTCTTGAAACTCCGTGGTTTTTTGGTACGGTGTTAAACTAACACCTCATCTATCGGATAAAGTTGAAATTTCTGGGCCTTCTTATCCACAGGAAGTTTGTCATGACGGTCTTTCGTGGCCAACGAAGGAGAATAAATGAAGACTCCACGTGGGACCTCTTCTTCTCCAGAGGATGCTTCCGTTGCGTGGTTACCTGTCGAGATCTCCAGCTGAAAGCCAGGTTTTAAAGCTCCCGCCTTCCATATATAATCTCGTGTGACGTCAGACTTCTTGTGACGTCCCCGTCCTACCAGCCGCAGTGTCCAGCAATGTTTAAATGGTCCAATATTCAGCAAACAAGTGGTCCAACACCAGCCTGTCAGTTTAGGTCATCAGCCAAGTGTTGGTAGGTTTGCAGTTGTAATATACATTAAAAAAACTCAGACACCATGAATTAAACAACTTGGGATATTGTTTTACAGCCAAACGCTTTAATTTTTCCGCTACTTTATGTAGCCTACTACCAAAAATCCAAAAATAAACATAAGCAAAACAGGATCTAAGAGATTAATATTCTTTAGCTGATTTTCTACTACAAGCAACAGATATTTCAGCTAAAGGATGGGAACAAATTGGTATCTTTGCTAAAGAATCCATATTGAAAATGTTTTTTGCTAAGTTGTCTGTTGACCTGTTCCTCCCTGGAGTTTAGACATATTTTTGTATCTGAATGAATCCTAGATGAGAGTTAAGTGGCTTAAACAAAAACAAAATATTTCTCTGAAATGGTTGATTCCTTCTCCAATAAAGTAGCTTTTAAAGACCTTAAGAAAGCTTGAAAATATAATATTGCTCAGTAGCGCTTTAAAAGACTCCAAGAAAACCTAGATTCATTGAAGCAAAAAATAAGAAAGTGAAAAATGATTCAGGACTTTTGCACATCATTGTACATTTTCTTTGTAAACTGGAGGTCTGTTTTAGTTATCAAGCATGTAAGTTCTACTCTCTAAAACTGACATCTATATTATACAAAATATTGAACATTTTAATTGCATAATACATGTCTGCTGAATACCATAACTGTAAGTGACATTTATATTTTGTTTTCAGATGTGGAGCCAACAAAAGGCACCTGGAGCTAAAAGAAAACAAGCCTGACAACATGAAACGTGCTAATGATTAATCAATATATGTATAACAGATAAACAGCACCAGAAAAGCAAATTAAAATATGTGTGGCGCTATAAATATGATGCATGGTAGCTTTGCTCCTGCAGAGCAGATCATTTTTTTTCTCTCAGCTGCACACTTCCACATTTGCACACAAAACAATATCATTAACACTGGATGAAAACAAAAAGCTAATTTCTAGCTTTTCCATGTCATTTACTTCAAAATCTCTTTGAAGCATCAAGCCACTTTACCTTCCTCAGTTTTTCCAATTTGTTTCAAGTAGAAGGTTTTTAAAAATTCATTAATGTTTTGTGCAAAGCACATCTGGGAGTCTATTGATTTAATAGGTTGTTTGCTGTAACAAATTTTCTCTAAGGGAAAGAAAATGTAAAGTTGAGGCAAAGTTGGTTGAAAACGTGGCCTCAGGTGCCATAAATCACAGGAAAGAAAAATACCAGTGTTTTTGTATTCGTTTGTTATTGTCAGCTGTCATTTCTTGCAAACTCATACTCTCAGCTTCGCTCTTCAGGTGTTTGTTTTATCTGAAACATTCAACTAATGAGCAGTTTTATGTGTTTAAAACAGACATGCTAAACATTTTAGTCTTATTTTCTACTTCTACTTCCTAGTGTTTTTTCTCCTTCCTTCACAGAGTTTTTATGGCTGTAATTCTAAAAGTATTTACCGTGGTCCCACGCAAAAAGCCTCAAAGAAGGAGACACATTGCTAAAATTTGAACAGGCACTACTGAGGACCCAGAAATTTAGACACCACACAGGAGTATGGAGATAATAGGTTTATTGAACAGAAGTCAGGTTTATTGCACTGGTCAAGGAACACCACTCGTAGCTTTGCAGCAGTGAGAGACAGGCTGAGGAAGCAGCAGCCATGGCCGAGGCAGAGAGAATGCTGGTTGGCAGGGGACTCTGGGGTGACTGTTTTCAGATGAAAACTTTAGGGATAGGAAGCTATGTGTTCACCTACAGTACACCCATAGTGACATGTCCTGAACAAACTGACACTTCTTGTAAAAGTGTTACTGAAACTCCTATTCTGATTCAGTGTATTTATTGCCTTCCTCAAGTTTGTTTATTGCACCACATAACTCAGAGTCAGCAACAGACAGACCATTTCTCTCTTTTACCCGTATAAAACTTTTAATGGGCTAACAAACTGCAACTTGACAGGTACGCTTTCAGGCCAGGACGGGAGGTAGGGGATGGAGGCAGACAAGAGAAAGGAAGGTTTTATTGCATCTTGTAAATTTGTCCGTCAGATCTTTCTTTCCTATTAACAAGAATTTCTCTCTGCCTCACATGTTNAAAAAAAAAAAAAAATTTTAAAAAAAAAAAAACACAAAATGTAAAAAAGCAACAAGCATTATTAATAGTAGTCCTTAGCATTCACAGCAATATGGTAAAATCGACACTCATAAGTCAATCAGCCACACCAATGTTTACTAAGATTTAGATCCTGAGTCTACTTCTGCCAAATCTTTTCTTACCTCAGCCTAAGCGTGAGGGCAGAGAACTGGATGTAAATTGTGTAAGATGATACTAATTAGCTACAGCTTTTTCTTTTTAGTTGGACAAAATGTGAAGTAACTTCTGTTGCCTCATAAGGTCCTATCCATCTGGGGTCAGCCCACTTGCGTTTGTGAACTTTAACTCTCACCCAGTCTCTGACACTGACACCTGGAGTCAGTGTCTGGTTTGCCTCTGGTTCAGCTCTCTGGACCTGTGTAGACAAAACTTCAAACAAGTTAGTTTGAGCTTTCATGTAGTCATCTAAATTTATAGCTCAGATGTCCAATGAAGGCATATGACCTCCTCCGAGTGAACAATTTTTCCAATTGCTCGTGAGGCGTTAGATATCTTGATGCCAGTGAGTTTTTTTATTGACATATGTGCAAAAAGCAACATTTCTACTCTTGTTAATTTGTTCCAATGACATACTGTATCTTGGCGATTTTTCTCTTCAAGGTCTGATTAGCTCTCTCCATTACTCTCGCCAAAACTGTGAGTTATTCCTAATGCTTTTTCCACCTTAGCTAGGTGAGTGTTACTAAAATGAGTCCCATTATCTGAACTAATCACTTTGGGAACTTCAAACCTAGGAATTAGCTCATTTTTAACCACTTCATGACTATTTCAGCTGTTTCATTTCTGCACGATTGTTTCTACCTATCTTGTAAATCTGTCAATCATCACTAACATATCTAAACCCCTGAAACTTGGCTGTCTGCACCCATGTCAATAAAATCAATGGTGATGTCTTTGAAAGGTGCAGGGGGTACAGGAAACCAGCCTAGGCGACACTTGAACGGCTTCTTGGGGTTATGTTCATTGCAAGTTTGACAGTCTTCCACATAATTGGTAAGTATTTCTGTCATGTAGGGGTGCCACCAATTCACTTCCATGTTAGCTTGAGACTTTCCTGCTCTCATGTTCTGGGCTGTGGGCTTGTTTTAGCAGCAGATTACACAGTTTTGCTGATGCAACTAATCTACCATCAAATGATCGCCATAGTCCACTGTTCTGTATAGCTCCCTTCTGAGCCCACATATTTTGTTTATAGACATCAGCTGCTTTCTGCATGTCTTTGATGTCATTTTCAGTTAAGGTGGGCAGGTCTTCTTAAGTAGTCAGTATAATTTGTTTAGAGGTATAACCACCAGCATGTTTGGCCGCTCTGTCGACTAGCTCCTCTAGCTTTTGTTTATGTTTTACACTTCTCCTGACCATTGAGGGGCATCAACATGGACAGCTCCATGAGTACAAGCACTGTAAGTATAAATGTTCACTGTTTTCTCCCTGCTGACATGTTGAAGGCCACAACCCCATGATTTGTGTTGACTTTGAGTTCATGGCACATTACCACATGTGTTGTTTTTTGGATGGCTTCTGAGAGGGCCGCCAAATGTCTTGTGCATCCTGTGTGTCCTGTCTCAATGTCATCCAGCTGAGAGATGTGGTACATCAGATCCTTCTTTCTTCCTCCTTTTTCTGAAAAAGCAGGAATAGTTTTGGCTGTGCTTTTTCCAAGAAAAAAGGCAGGTCATAATTTGGAGTAAACAAAGCTGCAGCGGTAGCTAATGCTTGCTTAGTCGTGATGAAAGCTTGCTCAGCCTCTGCTGTCCAGTGAAGTGTTGCTTGAAGGTGTCCCACTGTAGCCACAATGTCTCTCAATGGTTGTGTGATGAGAGTATTCCAGTTTGAATGACAAGGAATTAAAACACCTGCATCAACCAGTCCAAAAATAGTGTCTTTATTCCTTCAACTTGTTCTGTCTTCAACTTGTATTGTGGTCTCCATACTGAATCAGAAAGGACTTGCACCATTACTGGTTCAGTGTCCAAAAGCCCTACATCATGCTGATGTCGTGTCCAAATGTGAAATGGAATTTCATTAAGCAATCTTGGAGTGTCTGGATGATCCTCAGTAACAAAACCCATTACTCGTGGAAGATTTTTGTGCTCATACTGCCTTTTCTCTTCTTTTTCTTCCAGCCAAGCACTGTTGTAGACGTCATCGGAGTCAGTTCTGTAATTCATGGTGCAGTGCAACTCATCTTCCACAGGTTTATAAGGAAACAGAGTTGCAATCCATGGTTTCCAATACTGGAATACATATTGTGCATGTGGTGTTTTAGGGCCATTCTGGAGAGGTCTCATCCAATACACAGTTGTGTCCGGTTCATTTAGAACAGGTGTCGGTGCTACATAGGAAATGTGGTGAGTCTTAGGGGGAGGGTCAAGATGTGAAGGGCACAACATTGTCTGTGTCTTCCTTCCCTTCCTGCTCACCAGACTTGAGATCCAACTGAAATCCATCCTTTTGCGGACATCCTCCCCCCCCCAACAGTATCCCTGATGTGAGGGAGCACTCTCCTCCTAACCATACTGTGGTGAGGTGCTTTTTTGAAACAAGATCTGACACCTCCTTATAGTCAGGCTTTTGCAAACCCCCTCTGGCTTAATTGTCATCAATTGAATTAATTTGTCTCTTAATTCTTGATCCTCCTGTCCTACCATTTCCAAATGACCTGCTGTTAACTGGACTTCAGCTTTTCCTCCCTTTATGTGAAACATAGGTGCCATTACTTCTGCACCTCAAGCTGGGGGCTGGGGTGGAGCTGAGAGAGCCTGGGATTGATAAGAGTGTCAGGGGTCTCATCTGCAGTCTTATCAGACAGGAATTGAAAAATGCCAGGGTAGGATTGTGTTTTTTTTATTTTTACTATTTATTTTTAGATTTCTTAGAATGATTGTATTCTTATCAGTAAACCTCCAAGGATTATTAATGTCATTTGATTTGTTTTTCTGTTGTTTGATTTTCTGTATCATTGTAATGTTTTTCCTTATGTACAGCGCCTTGAGTGCCTTGTTGCTGAAAAGCGCTATATAAATAAACTTGACTTTTTTGACTTGACAGAGTTTTTTTCATTGTTAGCATTTGGTGAATCAGGAGATTGTTCTAACTGGCCCCAAGACTTCTTCCCACTTTTTTCCCATTTTTCAGGTTTAATTCACTATCAGACATGGCTTTTAACAAACGTATTTCTGATATGGAGGGCAGAGGGCCATCTTTCTACGCAGACAGATAGCCCTGTGTAGTCCATTTGCGCCACATATTCTCAACTCTATATTTCAACTTCTGAATATCTTTCATGCCAGCATGCTCAACCACACTTTGATCTACCCAGTCTTTTAACAGTGACACAGTCTTCACTCTCTCTACCATTCACACATACATTGTCAGACTATTTCCTTATCTTTCTTCTAATATTTGTACTTTAAAATGGGTTATATGAAATTAAAAAATTAGAATTACACTTATTTAGACAGGTGAATGGCGCAATGCCCAAGTAATTCACCCAGTTCAAGACAGTTCTACACAAGGCCTAACCTCCCTGTGTGCCCATATATACAGAACTGCTTGAGATCAGCGAGGAGTCTGGAATTCTCAGAGAAACCTGCATTTATCTGATACACAGCCTTGGTCACTGTAAAAACTCAATCAAGCAGGAACCTTCCACAGTCACATAGTCATTGCAGTTATGTCAGCGAGAAAATCAACACACATCCAGAACACAGAGCCTAAACTAAATTTAAGATTCAGTATTTCTGCTTTAAGTTATAGTACTTCAAACACTTTTGCTTCTCTACTTTTATCTTGACTATACATTTTCCTACTTCACTATTTACTATTTTAGCTACTTCATTGGAATTACTTAATTCTTCCCAGGACATGCCCCGAGTCAGACCGCTGGCATTTCAGCACAATTATTCCCCTGTGCCTTAACACAGACTTAAGGTCATTTCAACAGAAAGGTCAGGATCTCTTTACAGTACTCAGGTGTGCAGTCAGAAGAATATTCTAACTTTATGGCAGAATTGTACCAACCAAAGGTCTGTTTCAACCTAATCTATGTGGCCTCTTTCAGACCTATACACTTTCACTCTTCTTTTACTTCTTACTTAATATCTTATTCTTTTTCTTAACCTTTTAAAACATATTTAAAAATTAATTAACCTCTTTTCTTCATTGACCCAACAATCACTTAACACAATTATTAATTTTACACAATTTGGTATTTTAGGTGAAAACCTCTTACCTCCAAACAGACTCACATGAAATTTAGCCTATTCACAGAATTGTCCTGATTCTAGAAATATCCAAGGTAGGTTAGTCTATGGATGCTTGAAAGAGGTTTCCGGGATGTCCAGTTCCGCTTAGTCCGTGGTGTGAAGAATGTGGCTTGCTGCGCTGGGTGGTGGGGCTTGCACGGGAGCTCGTTGGAGGGTGAACAAGGTTCGCTTGTGATAGTGGCCGGTTAATCGCAGAGCCAGGAAGCTGCCAGCTTGGAGTTTGTCTAGAGAAGGTAACTGTAAGCTTGAATCTTAGATTCAGAAGTCAGGAAACGAACTGGAAACTGAGCCAGAGCCTGAAAGCAACCTGAGAAGGAGGACAGACGAAAGTTAGTCAAAACTCTAAGAAACCGCAAAGCTAGAGTCTGGTGAGAGTCTGTTACCACTGTTGGCTAACACCCAGGCATCAAAGTGCTGGCAGCCTCCTGCTTAAATGCTCCCAGCAGCAATCATCAGGATGAGCCACACCTGTCACCTGTGTGCCCATGAGCACCCACGCCACCTATGGACCAAGCAGAGTAAATAGTAGGCAAGAAACAGAAAATAAACAGATACTCACAGACCCCGACAAGAATACTACAAATCTTGTTCTTCAGAGATTTGTGAATCTGGCAGAGTTCTGAGGTGACACTGGCTTCCCTGGGAAATCTCCTCAGGTATCCTCCAATTTCAGTCTGTTCCAGAAACCATCCTCTGCTACCAATTTGTTGGAGAAAATCCCTCACCTCTCCTGATGGATCTTATATTCTGGAGGCAAGACTGGTAGTTAGCAGAAGAATCACAGGATAATTAAATGTAATCATTCAAACTATAATGGATCAGAAAAAAAGTATATTAACATTGTATGCATACAGTGACCGTTTTCGCTCCACTGAACACAGTCAGCTTGCCCGGAACCAAAAAGGATAAAGAGTAGAGTCCACACAGTTCCCATTATACTAACATACACTAGTGGGTGGGGCAAGATTTGATAACAGAAAGCCCAGAAACCAGTGCTTCCTGAGATGGCCTAGGCCTACATTCCTTGGCAAAAAACAACTCCTGATATGGTCACAACATTGGATCTAGTTGAACAAACATCTATTTATAAAAAAGGACATCTCAAGACACTGTCCTAATCGCGTGATTAATTTAATTCCAGATACGATCCAGCATCAGAGTAGGCAGGCCACATTGATGTTTCTTTGTTGAGGATAATTTTAGTACCTTGTTCAAGTGTCCTGGTTCATAATCTGATACGCTGTACAACCTGATAAAAGTATTCACTCCCCCTCCCATTTCCAGTTGCTGCAGCAATAATTCATGTCAGAGTTCAGGTCAGGTGGCCTGTGTAGTCTAAGAGGAAGCCACTGAGTGAATTGAGTTCTGTCAATATGTCTGGGGGAGAATTACAACAGGCCTTGCCTTTGTCCCTCCTAAGTGAGTCCTGCTTTTATGAGGATTACCTTGAGCACATGTCTGCTGTGATAGGAGAGTACTTAGTCTAGTTAGAATGGTTTTGGCAGGACTCCTGAGTACATGTCAGATGATGTAAAACTGTTCATCCTTGTCAAGGTTATAATAAAGCTGGTTAGGTGACAATCATTTATCTCCTTCATTGGTAAATAAAACATTTTCCCCAACACCTTCAACCATTTGAGTAATTGTGTGTTGATGTATATGTGTGTGTGTGTGTGTGTGGGTAAGCATATGTGTAGAAATAGGTGTGTTTGTGTTTAGTGTTTGAGTGCACGTTTGTCATCTGGACGTGTACATACAGTATGTACAAGTCCAAATACAATGTGCACATTATATTTCACTCTGGGGAGCCTGTCCCAGAAATGTCTTCAGAGAGGAATACCAAACAGAGCCCAGTGCAGCCCCCACAGCCCTTAACCAGCCCAACACACCTCAGAGAGCCATAGACCACCAGACGGGGGCCCACAACTCTGGGATGTGGCCAGAGCATCCACACAGACAACACCCCACCAAGGCAAGCAGCCCCCTGCTGGGCCCCCTCATTGCACTGTAACAGACCTCCGGGCCATCCCCACACCACAGTCCACACTGACCCAGCACAGGCCCTGTGGCGGAAGCTAATGCACCATGCGGTGCCCACGAGCATAGCCCTCCTCTGTGGTGTTTGTGTGTGTCTGTGGTGATGTTAAGTGTTATGATGAATGTATGTATGTCTAAAGTGCATTAAAACAGTTGTTGTGGCTGGGGTGTGCAAGACCCCAATACTTGTTGACAGCAGAGTTTCCCCAAATTCAGTCTCTAGTGCTTTAAAATTGGTGCAGAAAGGGGCCAAATATATCGGGGGGGGGATTACATGGTGCTCCCCACATGCCTACAAGGCCATCGTCCCATGCCCCAAGATCCTAGTGTTGTGTGGTATTACATATGATGGGGAAGAAGGGGTGGGCACCAGCATGAATTCTCCCTTGGGGGCATCGCCTCAACTGGCACAGACGCCATGAATCCCCTCCCCACAGCACACGGGCACACCCCCACAGGCGAGCTTCATCCCCGAAAAGCCGACAAAGCAACACTCACACAGTGCAAGTTCTACACACAGCCCCACTCCAAGCACCCCCGCAACGTCCCGCCCCCACCACACAGCGTGCCGAAATGGCAAGGCAAGGTCCTTGCACAACACTACCCCAGCCACTGCCCACAGGCGCACAGGGCAGACACCATCGAGCACCAAGCTCACAACACAACCCCCGACCCCACACCAAGACGCAACAAACTCACCAAGAGGTCCCAGCGGCAAGCACTCGGGGGCCGGTGTCCCCCACCATGCTCTTGCAACCACACAGACACACCAAATCACTGCTACTGCAACGATAGCCCAGGTAGAAACAATTTCCAGCTCAACTCTACTACCGCCGCTCAGCCGATCCAGATGCTGGTGACCACACATCCAAGAAGAGTACACAACCCTCCACCCCACACGCTGCAGCCCCCCACACCACCCTGTAGCCCGCCGCCTCGATCCTCCCCCCAGACACAACAGCCTGCAGAGTAGCACACCACCAAGGCCGCTCAACCATTCGGCCAGCGCCAGCATCCCCAGCCCATCAGTTCGTGAGACGGAAACATGCACTGGGAACCAGGCCAGGCAGGCCAACCGCTCCAGGTCAAGCACATCCCACCAGCCACCCCGGTGCAGGCACAAGACATGCTCCACCGCCCCACTCACCCGACCGCCAACTGTAGCCCTGAGCCCCGCCAGGGGCAAGAGCCACAGAAGGAAGAATTGGAGGAAGGCCACCACAGCACGCCAAGGACTGAGCACCCTGCCAACCCCACACCCAAGTCCCGGAGGTGCCCCAGGATACTGGCCACCCACCCTCCCGCATGGCACACCTTGCCGCACCAAGCAGGCTGGCCAGCCCCTCCATCAAAGCGAAGCCAGACCTCAATCAACACTGCACACTGCCCGGCCAAGACCCCCTCGCCCGGTGCCCCCCCAACCAACAGACCAGGCACCAAAGCAAGCAATCCAAACAATCCCAAGAGGGCCGAAAAGCCAGCCCAACCACTAGACCACCCCTAAGACAATAAACCTGGGGCACAGCCCGTCATGGGACCGCAGAGATGGAAGACACCTTGCAGCATTCCAATGATGCACCTGCACCCCAAGGCCCTACATGAGTGGTAGTGTGATGGAGTGGGCAGAGGGATAGGTGTCTGGAGATGGGGAGGGAAGGACTGGGGGGCAAAATGCTCGCCCAGGGAGCCAGCTCCCCGCTGACCCCCAATAGGCCCTGTTTGCCAAGTTCCCCCATAGACAAACATACCGAAACCCCCAGGGCCAGCAAGGCAGTGAAGCAGACCCTGCGATGCACCACCCTGCCCAACACCTTGCTCAAGGGAAAGACGCCAGCCCAGCAAGCTGAAGAGCGGCACAGAAAGGCCACAGCATGCACAGCAAAGAGGCCACACTCTCCCCCGAGACGCAGAACCACCAACATCCATGCCAGCCAAGCAAAAATGGCAGAGCCAAGCTAAGCCGCAGTTCCCCCCTAGCCAGTGCCACAGCAACACCACACATCCTTCCATACATCGGTAGGGGCCCAGTGAAGACCACCAACCCCAAGCACACACCACCCACCAGGAACCACCCAGCAGACAACTGCTGAGCCCACGATGCCCACCCTGCAGCACGCCCACTTGGAGGCCAGAGCCAGCGCGCACAGGACCTCCGCCCCGACACCATAGCACGCCATACAGCGGAGGACAGAGCGCAGCAAAGAGCACCCAAAGCAAAAGCCGTACACAAAGCCCACACCATGCGCCCCTCCAGCCCTCCAAAAACAAAGTCCCCCATGAAAGTTCAACCCCGTGAGAAGAAGACCCACAGCATCCAGGTCCAGAAGTAGCCCTGCGAGAAAACCCACACCGAAGCCCACAAAAGGCAGAGAGCCCACAGATCCAAAACCAAAACTGACCAAGAAGACGAGAACAGTCCACCCCGAGATCAATCCCGGCCAGCCCGTCCACTCAAACCATGCAGATCCCTCCTCCCCCAGACAGAACCGGGACTGGCGTCAGGAACCAGAACCCAGACAAGGAACCAGAATCCGAACCAGAACCACCCAGGTCTAACCACCCACCTCCACCCCAGAAGAAAACCTACACCCACCCCAGCATTCGAACAACTCCCAGAACACATAAGACAATAGACACCCAGGTTGACTTCGCCCCAACCCCTCCCACAGATCCTCTGCCCTGCCAGCAGAGTGCACTCCTTGAAGGAGAGAGCACCTGCAATGAGATGGTACCTACCCGCCAGTTTAGGAGGCCCCTACGCCCACCGATGCACAGAAGGCCCCCAGGCCGGTGCTGGCTGCCAGAGCATGCAGCAGCCCAAAGCCCCATTGACATACCCGCCCAGACCCAAGCCCCCCGGCCCAGCCCGGGGGCGACATGCCCCAGGAACCCAGAGCCCCCAATCCCTCCCCAGACCCACCCAGGAGCAGCACGGACACCAGGCCAGTAACTTATGTCCGCCGGCACAGGCTCCCCAAAAGCATCACATGCAGCCACCAGATGCCACCCACAACAAGCAAACTGAGGGGGAAGGTGAAATATTACATCTCAAAAACTTTTTCGTTTTCTTAGCAATACATAATGCAGTGAAAACCATGTGAACTGAGTTTGTCTCTATTGTGACATCATCTAAGTTGCCCAACAAGCAAACTGAGAGAGAAGGTGAAATATTACATCTTAGACACTTTGATAAGTCTTCACATATCAGAACCTCTGAGCAGGTGTATATAACCATAGTGCATGGATGTAATTGTCAGGTATATTGACTGCGCAGTGTAAGCAAGTATTAGACGGTGCAAAACCTATCCTGAACATCCGTTGACCTGCATAGTACTCTATGAAGGGTTTTAGATTGCCTTAATTGTAAACTGGTGTTACTAGTCATTTTAAAAGTTCTGTAACATATTTGAGACCAGAATGTTTGGTCAACGTTAACTGATAAGTCCACCTCCCATTTCATAATAGGAAGGAAAATTGATTCATCTATACTAGACAGTGTCCTGTATATTGTAGACATTAATTTTGGGGGAGGGGGAGGGGGGGGGGGGAGTTTTAGGAACTCTAGCACACTTGATGGCATTTGTAACCCAACATTTGTAAGCCCAAATTTATTTTTTATTATAGATTTAATTTGTTGATATTCTAAAAATGTATTATTGTCCATCCCATAATGTATAATTAATCTGTTAAATGGGATGAATTCATTCCTTCAATTATATGTTCCAGGTATTCAATTCCTTTACTCCTCCAATCTGGAAAGTTTATCGTATTATTTTTTTGTAGGATGTCAGGGTTGTTCCAGATGGGTGTGCGTATGTATGGGATTAGTGAAGACCCTGTCATTTTTAGATATTCCCACCATGCTGTCAGAGAGGTGCTGATATTGAGGCTTTTATAACTGCTGTGCTTAAAGAGTAACTAAACCCTAAATAATTTTTTTTTTGCAGATAAATTGTATACATTCTGCCATTTATTTGTTACTATACATTTTGTTGTTACATTTTCATGTAAAATTGTTTAATTCTGCAATTTATGTCCTAAAGTCATCTAAGTGCTGCCTTCTTTGGGTTGAATGGTTGGTATTGCAGTTGAATTTTCCCATTGGTTCAAATGGTACAGCTTGGTATGTCTACATCACAGCCCTGTGTTCGGGTATAAAACCAACTCCCTCCAAAACGCTGTCCTCCTCTGTCTCAGCAGCAGCGGCATCAGGTATCAGTGAGTCAGCAACTTCAGCAGCTCGAACTGATAGGGCTCATGCCTGCTGGGCTCCATAAAGCCCCCCGTAACCTCCGGTGACAAGGGGGGTGGGGGGGCTAAACTACCTGCTTTGTTCTGCTCATTCCATGTTTCAATATGTGAAATTAGGCTAGCTGAGCATGCTTCAATAAAAGGAAGCGGTTGCGTCGTCACTGCATAGCGTCGTAGCAGGTGTGCTGCTGTCGGTTCTGAGACAAAGAACTGCTGTCATGTTCGTCTGTCAAGAGTGATCGGTTCTCCTATCTTCAATATGGCAACTCTAATAGTTCATGGGCCCAGAAAAAAATATGGAAACCGCTGGCAATGGTTGTGTTTTGACAGAGATGAAAACAACTACAAGTTGTGGGAGAAATCTGTATACAAGGGAAGTCTGTTCAGACTGGAAACGAGCCTGACGTAAGAGCTAAAGAAACGCTGGAGCTTATGCACACAGATCTTGCTGGCCCCGTAAGCCCAGAGGCCAAAGATGGATTTAAGTATGCATTAGCATTTACAGATGACTAGATAGGTCAGATAATGGAACCTAGTTCACATACAAAAACCTAGTCAGCAGATGGCCGCTCACACTGAGTCTGGTTCTGCTGGAGGTTTCTTCCTGTTAAAAGGGAGTTTTTCTCTCCACTGTCACTACATGAAACTCAGTATGAGGGATTGCTGCAAATTCAACGCCAGCGACTGTCCACTGTCTCTACATGCTCACCCAGGAGGAGTGAATGCTGCAAGTCACTGGTGCAATCTGCTGGGCTTCCTTAGATAAAAAACCTTTAACCAATTTGAATGATAACCTGAATCCGACTGCACTGTATGATAGTTAGGATTAATTAGAATGTATTTATCAGACTTGAAAGCTGTATGATTTGATTGAATTGACTTTTTAAAGTGCCTTGAGACAACATGTGTTGTGAATTGGTGCTATATAAGTAAAACTGAATTGAATTTAATTGAAATTAATCCAAAGAGTTCCAATCACTGCTTAGCAGAAATGCCATAAAACATGAAACCTCAGCACCTTATTCACCCTATTAAAATGGGACAGCCAAGAGGAGCTGGAGACATTATTTGAAATGGCGAGATTTATATTGCTAGAGAGTGACTTGCCAAAGGAGTTGTGGACCCATGATGTAATGACAGCAGCTTTTATTAGGAACAGATGCTTTAATAGGCATTTAGGACAAACCCCACCCAACATGCTAACAGGAGAGCTGACCTGTCAAGAATTAGAATATTTGGATCCGTCTGTCATGCATACAATTATGATAAGAAAAAGTTGGAAGTGAAGAACTTATCTTTGTGGGCTATGACAGAAACAGCACATCATATTTAGTTTATTATCCTGAAACTGGAAAAGTGCTTAAGCACAGTTTACTGAAATTTGTTACAAAGACAGTAGTTTGACAATAGACACCTCAAACAGATAGGATCTTTGTTGAGGATGATATGTATGGGAAGAGATTTATGTTCCCCATATCTAAAGGAAAAACAGTGGAATGGAGTCCTGAAGTGAGGCATGAAACAGAGAAGGAAGGCCCAGGTACAGAAATCAACACTCAGATTGAAGAAAGTCAGGGTACATGTTATCCTAAGAAGGAGGGAAAACACTCCAAGTAATTAAATGACTATGAGTGCAAAGGGGAGGACGAAGAACTAACAATTGATTTTGATTACTGTTATAGAGTGATAAATGATGTTCCAAAGACATTCAAAAAGGCCATCATTTCACCGAAGTCTGAAATGTTGGGCATGTCATGCAGGTTGAAATAAAGTCCTTAGAAGAAACAGTGCATTTACATTAACCATTCTGCCTGAAGGTAAATCCATAGAGGGGGGCAGATGGGTTTATGCTATTAAAGAAAATGGAATAGATTATAAAGAAACATTTTCTCCAACTGCAAACATGTACGCACATTAATGCAGCTTGCAGCACAGGATGACTTGAAAGTGCACAAAATGGATGCAAACACTGCTTATCTGCATACCCCATTTGACTGTGAAGTTTACATCAAACAACCTTAAGGTTTTGAAATTAAGTCAGATACAGGTGAAAAGTTAGTGTGTAAGTTGAACAAATTATTATATGGATTAAAGCAGTCTGGAAGGATCTGGAACAAAATGATTGTCTTTGTGAAAATGCTTTCATTAAGAATGAAGCAGATCATCGTGTTTATAGCAAACAAACAAGATATGGAAAAATTCATTTACTGTGCAGGGTTGATCATTTAAATATTGCAGCAAATTATACAGTCACTTGATGAAGTAAAAGAAATGTTAACAAAAAGGTTCAAGATGTAAGATCTTGGGAAGCTTAAAACCTTTTTTAGGCATTGACTTCACAAAGAAAGGAGAGATAAGAATGAACCAAACTAGATTCATAACAAAACTCTCGAAATTTTGATGATAAGGGTACATTTTTTGATGCAAAGAGATTTGGCCTGACTTATGTTGGATTGTCAGCAAACCCTCACAGAATTTGTCCAAACTGAGAGAAAAATATTTTGATATGATAGAGCCTGAGCCTTGGAACCATGTGAGGTTGTCTTATATTTTTTAAATACTGGGGTTTAATTTAATTGTGTCAGCTCATTCAGGCCAGTATGAATTTTTCTGGAACTTTCAAAATAAATCGCATTAGTCTACTTCCAGCTCAGCCCAGGAAGAGGAGGAGTCATGCCAATTGTGTGCAACAAAGTGCTACAGAAGCTCCCAAGGGACGTTGCCCCTAATTAAAGCAGTTTTCCCCTGCCTGAAGGAGGACAACGGGGCCGCAGCATTGCACGCCTTCTTGCGTGCATGCCCAGGTAGCAAGAGCTACCCAGGCGCACTGTGGCCACTAAAGGAGCTGCAACGTGCCTTTGTCGTACAGTTTGGACAGGCCGGACAAACAACCGACCCCCCGACAGCTTCGGCGAGTAGCTGCAACACTAGTCTCCTTGTTAATATCCACACGTGGATGATTGGGACAACTTTGCTTCCCAAAACCGTGCCCTTCAGAACCCCTTCTCCAGAAACGTTCATGTAAGAGGTAGTGTTTGGGCAAAGAAAATTAGTTAGAGTGAAATAATCTGAATAATGTTTATTTCATGACATTTGTTTGTGTTGAGAAACTCAGCTATCTAAGTGCCAGTAGACTAGCTGCTCAGCTAATGTGAACACAGTTCATTGAAGCTAATTGTGTTCTGTGTTGTGTTCTAAAGTTAAGACAAACTTTATTTAATGTGTGGTTTCTAAACACAGTTCAGCTATAACGTGCTGCCAACGCTTTTGTTGTCCAATGAGCTAACCCCTCCCTCCTACTTCCCTTTTTTTGAGGGGATTGCTTAATCCAGCTCTCCATCCAATGGGTCTGGACTTCCCTAAACCTGAAAGGTCTTACTAAGCAGGTTTAGAAAGATTTTCTGGGGTT
>JAHHUM010000539.1:0-30164 GCA_036173005.1 Crenichthys baileyi | reverse complement strand
AAAATGTATTTTTTTTCATAGAAAAAGTTTCCTTTGTTCTTTTTGAAAAGGGTTTGCAGAGGTCAAAATTTTTTACCTTGCAAGAGCTGTGGTGAGGGTCCTAAGGCCCAGTTCTGGTTAGGAGGAAGGATGGTTTTTATTTTTTCACAAGTAAAAATCTGAATGTGCGTATCCAGCCCTCCTGTGTCAATACTTTCAAGAACTTACATCTTTTGGGGTATATCTATCAGCTTTGCACATCTACAGACAGGAATTTTGCCTACTTTTTCTTTCCCTAAACAGCTCAGACTCAGTCAGACTGGATGGGAGCATATGTGAGCCACAGATTCTAAATTTAATTTAGGTCCGGATTTTGACTCAACACATGAATATGCTTTGATCTAAATATTCTCATTGCATCTCTGGTTGTTTGTTTGGGGTTGATGTTCTGCTGGAAGGGGAACCTCCACCCTCAGTCTTCAGTCTTTTGTAGTCTCTAACAGGTTTTCTTCCAGGACTTACCTGTATTTGACTACCTTCATCTTTCATCAACTCTGACCAAAAATCCTTTCCCATCTGAGAAAATTCTCCACATAGCATAATGCTGCCACTGCCATGTTTCTGTGTGTGTTTCATGGTTGCTGTGGTGTGTTCAGGGTGATGTGCAGTGTTAGTTTTTCACCACACATAATAGTTGCATGTAGGACAAATAGTTTATTTCATGTTTTATGTGACCAGGGCTTCTACTTCCATTTTTCCATATTTCCTGTTTCACCTACATAGCTCATGGCAAACTTCAAGCAAGAATACCTTTGGCTTCCTTTGTTCTCTTCGTCAGTCTTCCATACAGGCCAGATTTGTGCAATCAGATTATCCCAGCTGAGCGGTGGGTTTCTGCAGCTCCTTCAGAGCCACAGAGCCCATTGGTCGCTTCTCTGATTAGAACACATGAATATCCTTTGACTGAAACCGTTCCATTGTAGATATGGTATGTTTAGGGTCGTTATTCTGCTCAAATGTGAAGTTAAAGACAATAGCGGAGAAGTCAATGGTTTGAAACATTTATGGTAATTTTGACCGTGCCCTGTATACGACAACAGCTGAATAAAACTTATAAATGAAACTCCTGAAATGTCATTTCAAGGTTATCAGTGGCTCTTCCTGGCTACCCCATTTGAAACATTCTGCAGAGGCCCCTTATCGCCATAACATGATACTGCCACCACCATGTTACACCATGGTGATGAAGTTTTCCTTCACATGTACATAGCGTTTTGAATGTAAAAAGAATGAAAAAAAGTTTAATTTTGCACTTGGCAATTTGATCTCCACAGTTCCCATTGGTTTCCTTGGATTTTATTTAGGGGTATCTGAGTAAAGTGACCTGCATACAAAAACACATCACACTTATATAAACCTATAGGTTTTATGTTCAACATTACAATTATACACTCATATTTCTTGAAAAGGGGAAAATTTTGGGGAATGGCTCTAGACTGAATGCTTTAAAATTTCTTTTCCCGGATCCATTGTCGTTTTTAATAAAAGGGAAAAAAATGGAACTTTCTTAGGGGGAAAACCCCTTGCTAAAGTGCAGAGACTAAAAATCAGTCAAAATTAATGCGCATGCACACAACATATCGGCTAATGACCATTTAAAAAAACCCAAAAAAAAGATAAAAGATTCAACAAAAAAAAGGCGGATGGGAGGGGTTATTTACTTGAAACCGTTTGACTTTTTTTAAATCTATCCACAGTTCTCCAACAAAGGGTTCATTTACTCCCCCATTTTGGAAGCAGGAAGTGTTTGCGCATGTTGAGTTTCAAAGAACATACCGCCAACTAGTGCCGAGTTACACCATTTTCCCATCTCCACTGTTGCTGTGTGAATGGAGATTGTAAGTAAAATGTCATGTAGATATGTTGACAGAAACAGAAAAAAAATATTTTCAAAAAAAGGTTTTTCAAGAAAAAACTTTTCGGTGGATCATTGTGTAATCTGGGCCTAAATTTGAAAAAAAAAGAAAAAAAAAAAGGGGCATAAATACTTTTGCAAAGCATTGTATATCTTTGCGTTCTTTTGAATCACTTCCTCATGATGTTGAATGCTATTTAAATCTTATTTCCTTTCTTCAAGGTCTGGATGCTGTTGAATCATTACAGGTTCTGCAGCTGTCTTTCAACAGGATCTCAAGTCTAGAACTGGGAATTCTTGGCAACCTTCATCAGCTGCGGGAGCTTCATTTACAGCATAACCTGATTACACATCTCCATCCACAGATGTTCCAGAATTTAGATCAACTCAAGGTTAGCCTAATATTTTCTGTACTTGATCAAATGTTACGTTTTAAACATTGTTGAATTCTGTTAATTTTTGTCTGTTTTGTTCTTGCAACATTTTTTACAAAAGTGTTTCTGGTTAAAATGTACTGTGCTATAAAACTATTTACCTGTATTTTGTGTTCCCTAAAAGGTCCTTGACTTGAGCTTCAATATGTTGACAAACATGCAGCAATTGACGTACCTCACGTTGGGCAACATTGGAGCAGATGTTAGGCTGGGTGGAAACAGGTGGCGCTGTGACTGCAACATGCGCGGTCTAAGAAGGCAGATGGCCTATGGCAGCACCAGAGGCCTGCAGGCTGGGAACATCATATGTGCATTCCCTTCCACCGTCTCAGGCAAAGATCTTCTACAGCTGGATGAGGAGGACCTAAAATGTTTAGGCACTGAAAACAACTTCAATGTTCATCAAGATGTGACAGTCTACAGTGGTGCTGAGATCCTGCTCTCCTGCTCAGCACAAGGCAATGCATTACATAATGAAATCAAGAGCTAATAACAGACTATAACAACTTAGCTTTGTCCAACTATTCTAATGCTATTGTTTTTAATGTGTTTTTTTAGACTCAGAGTGGTGGACACACAGTGGTCGAGCATCTGTGAACAATCATGAAGCTCGTCTGCTCATCAGTGACTTTTCAGAGGGAGACACAGGACTGTATGTGTGTGTGTCTGGAGAAGACCAAGTTCTGTCTGTTTTTAAACTCCGAATCAGTAACACAGGAGGTATAAGAAAAACAAGAAGTTTACCAAGGGTCCACAGCCAAAAATCCCTACAAGAAACTACAAATTGGTCAGCTGGGAAGGTAACCAAGAACCTTTCACAGTCTGACTTGGCTCTGGCAGTGTGTCTATCTATTTTTATCACATTTCTGGTGGCGTTTATTCTCGGAGTCCTGGCAAGACCTTGTATCAATAATTTTTGGAGAAGGGTCACCAAAAAGAAAGCCCCACCTGCAACTAATACTGCCACTTCTGTTCAACAGAGACATTATGACAACCAGGCCTTTTCCAATGCTGAGGAACCAGAGGAGATAGAACCTCACAGGGAAAGAAGAGTCACATTTAGCAGTGTAGAATTCACAGAAGAAAGCAATGTGCAATATTATGATGCTGTCGCGAGTGGTGATCACGAGAGCATTAGAAGCAATGAAGTGTTTGAGTATCAAGCAGCTGAGGTTGAATTGCATAACCATCAGGAGGAAAAGCAGAGGGATGACAGTATCTCAGTTGACTTGGCTGTAGAGCGCCTCCGCAACATGGAGTTTGAACACATTCCAGACCCGGATGAGCTGGAGGAGAGGAGAAGCCTTTCATCATCCTCAGATTCTTCTCAAAATGCATCAGAAGCAGACCAGACGACCAGAGACCACACCATGCCCAAGTCTCTCCATCTGGTTGAAGACTCACTTCAGACGAGAGCTGATTCATCAATAGCCACTGAAACAGAAATTCCCAAAACTTCCATGAAGGGTAAAAGTGAATTTCCTGGATCCCCTTCTCTACACACAAATAAGGAATACCCAACAGGCTCTGATGTTTCTCATGATGATGAAGAACTATTTGAATTTAGTGATAGTGCTCAAAGTCCATCTGTCAAGGCGAGCAATCTGCTTGATCCTCTCACCTCAAGCGTGCATCAAGTCGAAAACGGCTATGACAAAAAAAGGCCAGGAGAAGCACCGGATTATCCCTCTTCTTCTGATTCTAGTGACAAGGAGCCAACGCAGACTAAAATCAAACAAAAAACAAATAAGAAGAGCAAGAAAGTTGCACTAATATCAAAACTTGGAACACATTCATCTTCTTCTTCTTCTTCCAACAGTGATAGTGAAGAAAACATCTCCTTTGTCAATGTTAAAGGCGGAATCAGTACTGAACAGCTTTTATTTCAAAAGTCTAAAACAAAAATGTATGATTCAGATGGAAGTTGGCCTGCTGTAGATCTTCGGCACATTCCTCGTCTCAAGAGGCGTCTAGATATCAAAGCACTATTACCAAGTTCTGATGCATCTTCTAGTAGGGAGTGTGAGGATAAACCAAGAGGCCATGTGACAAAAAACACACAAGGTGAGTTAAAAATGGCAAGATTACCAACCAATGTTTCTCAAACAGTAAGCCCTAAGCCAGAAAACCAAAAACCTGGCTTTGAGCTTGGACAAACAGGAATCAAGAGACCAACTGACATCAAAGCGCCAACAGCATATTCAGATTCATCAACTAGTAGTGACAGTGATGATGAAACAACAGACAATGTGATTAAACAGAGGAAAGAGAATTTGCTTATGTCAAAGCTTCCAACTAAGGTTTCTCCAACTATACATCAAAAACCCAAAAACCATTGGCCTCTACTCAATCTTGGAAAAACTACTGAGATCAAGAAACCACCATCAACAGATTCGGATTCGTCCTCTAGTAGTGACAGTGACAATGAAAGAAAACACCATGGGACACAAAAGAAGCAAGAGGAGTTACTTATCTCAAAACTTACAACTGAAGTTACAAGTCAAAAGGCAGAAAACCAGTGGCCTGCACTTGATCTTGGGAGAATAACACGAATTAAAAGGCGCCTGGATATCAAAGCACCCACAGCAGATGCAGATTCAGATTCATCATCTAGTAGTGACAGTGGAGATGAAACAACAGGCCATGTGACCAAACAAAAGCAAGAGGAATTGCTGATGTCAAGGCTTCCAGCTAAAGTTTCTCCAACAGTACGCCCTAAGCCAGAAAATCATTGGCCTGCACCTAATCTTGGAAAGACGACCGAGATCAAGAAACCTTTAGATATCAAAGCTCCATCAACTGATTCAGATTCATCTTCTAGTAGTGACAGTGACAATGAAAGACAAGACCATATGACAAAACAAAAGCAAGATGAGTTACATATATCAAAACTTCCAGCTAATGTAACTACAGCAAGTCAAAAGAAAGAAAAGCAGTGGCCTGCCCTTGATCTTGCACGAATAACACGAATTAAGAGGCGTCTGGATATCAAAGCACCCAAAGCAGATGCAGATTCAGATTCATCATCTAGTAGTGACAGTGAGGATGAAGGAAGAGGCCATGTGACCAAACAAAAGCAAGAGGAATTGCTGATGTCAAGGCTTCCAGCTAAAGTTTCTCCAACAGCGCACTCTAAGCCAGAAAATCGTTGGCCTGCACTTAATCTTGGAAAGTTGACCGAAATCAAGAAACCTCTAGATATCAAAGCACCATCAACTGATTCAGATTCATCATCTAGTAGTGACAGTGACATTGAAAGAAAAGACCATGTGACAAAACAGAAACAAGAGGAGTTGCATATATCAAGGGATCCAATTAAAACAAGCCAAACGGTAAGTCAAAAGCAAGGAAACCAATGGCCTGCCCTTGATCTTGGACGAATAACACGAATTAAGAGGCGTTTGGATATCAAAGCACCCACAGCAGATGCAGATTCAGATTCATCATCTAGTAGTGACAGTGGAGATGAAACAAGAGGCCATGTGACCAAACAAAAGCAAGAGGAATTGCTGATGTCAAGGCTTCCAGCTAAAGTTTCTCCAACAGTACGCCCTAAGCCAGAAAATCGTTGGCCTGCACCTAGTCTTGGAAAGACGACCGAGATCAAGAAACCTTTAGATATCAAAGCTCCATCAACTGATTCAGATTCATCTTCTAGTAGTGACAGTGACAATGAAAGACAAGACCATATGACAAAACAGAAGCAAGATGAGTTACATATATCAAAACTTCCAGCTAATGTAACTACACCAAGTCAAATGAAAGAAAAGCAGTGGCCTGCACTTGATCTTGGGAGAATAACACGAATTAAAAGGCGCCTGGATATCAAAGCACCCACAGCAGAATCATCGTCTAGTAGTGACAGTGAGGATGAAGCAAGAGGCCATGTGACCAAACAAAAGCAAGAGGAATTGCTGATGTCAAGGCTTCCAGCTAAAGTTTCTCCAACAGTACGCCCTAAGCCAGAAAATCGTTGGCCTGCACCTAATCTTGGAAAGACGACCGAAATCAAGAAACCTCTAGATATCAAAGCACCATCAACTGATTCATATTCATCTTCTAGTAGTGACAGTGACAATGAAAGACAAGACCATATGACAAAACAGAAGCAAGATGAGTTACATATATCAAAACTTCCAGCTAATGTAACTACAACAAGTCAAAAGAAAGAAAACCAGTGGCCTGCCCTTGATCTTGGACGAATAACACGAATTAAGAGGTCTCTGGATATCAAAGCACCCACAGCAGATGCAGATTCAGATTCATCATCTAGTAGTGACAGTGACAATGAAAGAAAAGACCATGTGACAAAACAGAAACAAGAAGAGTTGCATATATCAAGGGATCCAATTAAAACAAGCCAAACAGTAAGTCAAAAGCAAGGAAACCAATGGCCTTCCCTTGATCTTTGGAGAATACCACAATTTAAAAGGCATCTGGATATTAAAGCACCAGCAACAGATTTAGATTTATCTTCAAGTAGTGACAGTGAAGATGACACAAGTTGTCTCACAGAAAACAGAAAGCCAAGGAAATCAGATGTTGGGCATCTCTCTATTCAAGAAACAACCACAAAACGTTACGATCCAAATGGACGGTGGCCCACTATAAACCTTCAGGATATTCCTCGCATCAAGAGGCATCTAGATTTTAAAGCACCAAGTTTTAAATCATCTTTTAGTAGTGAAAGTGAGAATGAAACAAAAGAGCATGTGATGAAACAAAAGCAAAAAGAATTGCTGATGTCAAGGCTTCCAACTAAGATCTCAGAAACAGTAAGTTGTAAACCTGAAAATCATTGGAGTCCACCTGATCTTGGAAAAACAACAGAAAACAAACCTGGACATCAGTGGCCTGCCCTTGATCTTGGACAAATGCCAAGTATTAAAAAACGTCTAGACATCAAAGCTTTTATTCCTCATCAGTCATCCTTGAGCAGTAATGAGAGTGTAGACTATAGCATGACTATAGACCCTTCACTGAACTCTGACAGAGACAGGCATGTAGATAATAAAGCTCCATCACCATTGCTACATGTGGGTCTCAACATCAGATCTTTGGGTTCTAAAAAATCTAAATCACAGTCATCCAGTAGTGACAGTGAGGATGAAAACAGAGACCAGAGAGCTAAATTCAGAAATGCTATATCTTTTCCATCAACAGCATCAGAAATGAATTTCATAAGGTCACAAAATGTTCCTGGGACAAACATTTCCTTCAGTACAAAGACAGACCACAACATCATATTAAAAAAGTATAACAATATTTCAGGTGACTTGGAGAACATGCCAGCAAATGACAGTAGCAAATCAACACTTGAAGTAGACGCAGAGCATCAGTCAAGATGGGCCGCAAAGAATCTTGGCATCTCCCACTTCCGAAAGCGTCTCGAAATCACATCCCATGGAACAGAACAATCTGACCTGATGTCCCCACCCCCATCAAACTCCCCTTTCTCCTCCAGCAATGAAAGTGGTTCTGGGAAAACACAAAGACTAAACAGAAGGGTTGTTGAGATCAAAGAATTAAGACACAGAGGCTCACCTCCAGTGCTGGAAAACTTTCAAGTGAATGTTGCCACAACTCTGAAGGATCCGGATGACAAGTTTACCTTCTCACATGTAGTTCAACAGAGAATAAATTCAAATTACAGCCTTCGTAATAGCAAGGATTTAACCACACCATCAAACCAGAGCTCTCATTCCTCTTCTAGCAGTGACAGTGAGGATAAGACAAAAGACCACAGCGAAACTGACCTGAGTCGTGGTGTTCCACGTATCAAGAGGCGTCTGAATATCAAAGCACCATCTCCAGAGCTAAGTAATAGCCCACCTTTGCTCAGCCAGAATGAAAATCTGACAAAACACAATGCGGTGCAGAGCAGTCAGGCATCAACTTTTCTAGGACCAACAGATGAATCTCTTATCACTTATAAGCGTTCCATTTTCAAATCATCACTACCAAACAGTTCTTTCACATCAAGTGGCAGTAGTCCTACTGTCAACTATGTATCTAATCTTTCACAAGATGGGTCAAATGACAGACACATATCTCTTGCCACAAAAACCGCTCCAAATACAAGCTTGGATGACATCATAAAGAGAAAACTGAGACAATCCAGACCCAAGACTGATGGAGACCAGTTAGGGGAAATAAAATGGACTGGTGTTGGTCATCATTTGCCTGACCTTTCAAGCTCCAAACTAAGAGGTGTGAATGTGGCGTCCACATCTCTGCAGCAAGCTTCATTCTCAGAGCTAACGTCTCCCTCAAATGACTCTGCCAGTGGTATCACTGACATTAACATGCTGCAGCTTGGTAAGAAATCAGATACAACACTAATAAACACATTTTCATCACTTGGTCCTGATGGTGAATCATCTTCCTCCAGTGATATTTTTCAAAATCTTGGAAACTCATCCCAAATTACAAATGAGACATTGATGGCTCCAATAAGCGACAAGGAGAGGAAAGGCCTAAATGCCCTAAAAGTCATGTCAGAAGAGAGGAGAAACTGGGAGGCAGATAAAGATTTAACTCCATTATTTGATGTACAAGATGGTGGCATTTTCAGTCACAGTCAGTCTGGAAAAGATATCAAAGTCTTTTCTCAACAGTCTCAAATACAGTCTCCTTTCACGAGTGATTCAAAAAGAGAAATAGATTTGTTGTTGCTGTACGGAGTTCCCCGCTACAAAAGGCACAGCAGTGGGGACTCATTGATGGAGGCTTCACTTCCTGATCCAGTAACACCTCAACCAGATGACTGAGGAAGGCTTAGGTGGAGATCTCCTTGGTAAAGAAATGATGTTGTTGGTAGAAAGAGTACAAAACTAAGAGCAGTTCTAACTGAAATTTAAAAAAAAAAAACTGGCCAATCATCATTTTTTAACATGCACTGTATATTAGTTTAGTTTATAGATTATCAAACATGCACAAGACCAAATTTACTGTTCAAGAATTTTTAGGTGCAAATTATTACAATGTTATAAGCTTTAAACTTACATGTCAACTAATATTTGTGACAAGCAATTTTATCATTTCATGTTATAACCTAATTATTAGTGAAGAGGAAAGTAATCATAAAGTCAGTCATATTCTTTTGACACACTATATGCCCAGAGAATCCAGATCTAAGCCAGTAAGTTAATAAACCTTTTTATTTATGTGTATAGACATTGGTTATAGTGAAAACAAACATATAGACACTCAGATTGTTTACGTACATATTTACAGTCGGAACAAGGCTGTTCATCCTCCTGCATTTTCATTGGAGAATATTAAAAGATTTATCTCTACACAGTATTTGGTAAGCAATGAAACTGTTAAATCCAGTTTTTGTTAATGGTGAAGCTTCCAAAGGTAAGCTTATGTGTATGATCTGACAATGATTGCAGAAGCTACAAAACAAATATTGTATCCACTTCAAAATAATAAAACAATTCTTCACACCGGTTGCAGCTTGCTTGGTATTACACTATACAAAAAGGATGAGAGGGATGGGATAAATGCAGGAGGGAACTCCTGATCCACCATGAGGTTACAGGTGTGTTCCAGGTCATAGTGGACACAATTGTGTTTTTTTTTTCATAGGAAAAATAAACTAACATGACTGTGTTTGTCAAAGTAAGAACAGAACACATGCACAAATAACTGTACAAAACAAAGCATGTTTGAAAAATGTTTTCAAAAAATCTCATCCATTCACAATGGCTCTGTCGGAGCATGCATGCAAATAGTAAATCTTCTGACGGTGCAGCATCACATTACAGTCAAAGACATAAAAGATTTTATACATGTGTTACAAGAACATTACACTAGGCGAACAGAACAGCATAGCATCATCACACACACCCAGACGGTCAGTGTCCACATTTTTCATTTACGCCCTACGGGTGCTAGAAAGAAATGCTTTCAGCAAACCTACCTCACTAGCCTAAAGGACATCTTGTCCTCAGAGGGTCTCAGGTGTTCCACTGCAGCTATTGTAACACTGTCAGTGTTGGGAGGAATGCTACTAGTAAAAAGGAGGCCAGAAACCATCAGTGCACTGAGGAAGACAAACAAATCCCAAATACCAAGACAAAATGGCACCATCTGGCCACTATGTTAACTTATAACGCAGTCTAAACAGTCTGGATTCATCCTGAAAGATTACCTGACTACTTGTATGTCACTCCCTGCATGTGCTGAATGTTCAGTGGCTTGCAAAACGTTTTAACACTCCAACTTTTTCACATTTTGTCACGTTACAAAACACAAACTTCAGTGTGATTTATTAGGATTTTATGTTGCAGACCAAGACAAATGGCTACATTTTTTATAAATCTGGATCTGAGGATTATGGTGTGCATTTGTGTTAGGTCCTCCTTACTCTGAAACCCCTGAAGGAAATGTAGTTAAATAATTAGTAGCTAAGCTCCACCTGTGTGTAATTTAATCTTAGCATAAATGCAGCTGTTCTGTGAAGAACTCAAAGGTTTGTTGGAAAACAAACAGCATGAATACCACAAAAAACACCACACAGGTCAGGAAGAATCCCTTAAAAACTATGGTCACAAATCCCCCCCAAATCACCAGACCACTAAAGGTGGTGTATTTATATCAGCAATGCTTGCTGATGTATATTCAACACACCTAAAGGATCATCATGGAATCATTTTGCTGTTTTCTAATAGTCAGGCATATGCATTTATACCTTGGCTCATTTACTAAATAATGATATTTATAACAACAATTACTAAATTTAAAATAGTTTAAAAGCAAAAACACAAATAGCTTCTTTTTTAAATAATACATTCACACAATAAGGATTTAAAGCAAGAAAATCCCCAAACTTGGAACATCTTGCATCAAATTAATCTAAAAATTGTAAGAGTATGGTCCAACTGCAAACCAACCAAGATATGGTTGTCTTGACAACCCTAAAGATAAAGCCAAAGCTACAGCAGCAGGGTCTAGATCAAATCATACTCCTACGTAAAAAATGGCCTAGTAAAAGTCTGGACAGAAATCAAACTGTAAATTCATGGCAAGACTTGAGAACTGACATTCCATCCAATGAGTCTATTTTGCCAAGAAGAAGGGATGATAATTTCAGTCTCTATATGTGCAAATCTGGTAGAGATTTAACCAAAAAGGCCTGCAACTATAATTGCAGTGAAAGGCAGTTTTAAACAGGATTAATTCAAGAGGGGTTGAATACAAATGCGTGGCACACTTTTTATTTATTTTTTAAGTGATAAGAGTAATATTTATCTTCCACTCCAGAACAAAGTTTTTGTTTGTATCGAGACAAAATGTGAAAAAAAAATTCAAGGGGTATGAATACTTTTGAAAGGCACCGTAGGGTCACATGTATAAATGTCTGGGTTTGTTGGTATTTGTGCAGGACACACAATGCGACTTCCATGTTTGAGGCAAAATCTTATCTCACAGCGTAGATACAGAAATTGGTCATTAGACCAATAAACGCAGAGTAGAGCACTGGTGGCTCACTGTTGCACTGTAGTTAGAATTAGTAAGCAGCAATGCTGATTTGTTGGGAGTTATGAGGTCTGAAGTCTTTGCATGGGGCTAGCAGAACGTTATTATTAGCAAAACAGAAGGAGGGACAGAACGAAAAATGGAGGGAAAGAGAGAACCAGTAAATGGTACAGGCATCTGAGAACCTGCAGTCAACCCTTTGACACAGTGTGCTTTTAGGAGAAGTAAATAAAACCACAAACAGTAGTTAGTGCCATCTGTCCCGACGAGCTCAAGTTTAAGTTCATTGCACGGGTCTTTAATACTTGAGTGTGCCTAGGTCCAAGTGATCCTGTTTAAGACTCGAATACAATGCATGAATGGTCACTTCTGGTGGTTTCTCTGCAGTGATGACTAGTGGGGGTGACTGGTGCTCCCACACAGTACCACTGCGTTTCCATCGTCAGCGTATGATACCATGTTATCCCAACACAGACAGCAATATGAGACGTCACAGTGACAGAAAGCAACGCCACTGGGGGGGGGGGGGGGGGGGGGGGGGGGGGAGCTGCAAACCTACCCACAATACAACTACCACAGGGAGCATAACTCTGCAAGAACAGCTCTCCTCCACCCTGGGAGTCGGAGCAGCAAACACCCCAAGCTGCAAATCCAGTGACCCCAAACCCCCCACCCACCCCCCCACAGCATCAACCCCTTCTTTCTCCGGGAGGCACTAACTGTCACTGCTTTACCGATTTTGTTGTGTTTGCTTATTGATACTCAGAGTTGTTGTGGTCACAGTTGTAACTTTTTTTTCCCTTCCATTTTTCCATCTGCAGCTATGACATCTGTCTTTCCTTGTACCATTCCACAAACTCGTCCAGCAAAACGGGCCCTGATGAAACAAAGAGACACATAACCATGATTACTGCAACTGTTTAGTGATACCTTTACATTCAGTTAGGTGTTAACGTACAGGCGCCGTCTTCATCATAGTTACTGAGGTCCAGGTTGATTGTCCTGCTGAACTCTAAAACATTGCACCACTGGTCTTTGTTGATGACTTTGTACTTGGATTGCTACGGAACAAAAACCAGTGCCTCAGATTAATCCAGTTCTCTGTGGTTACATATGCGACATTAGTGTTAAGCTCACCTCTAAAAACTGGTTAAAGACAGGAAACAGAGGCCAGGTTTTCCCCAGAAGAAGACCCAGCATACACTTTGCTGTGTTCAAGTCCAAACTCCTCTGATCTTTTTCCTGTTCAAATCAGAACACCAAAAACATTCGTGTACAAATCCATGCAAAATAACGACCACAGCTTAAACAAAGCTGCCTAAATTCTCTGCTTTAAAATCAAAACAAGAGTACTCATATCCATTACACTCTTTCATATTTTATGATACAACTACAAACGTCATTCTACTTTTATAATTGTATGTGTTACACCAACACAAAGCTGCAGTAACAGAATTAAAAATGAGGCTGAGATTTTAAATTCATTCATTTTTTAACAGATATCTCAAAAGTGGGGCATGGACCGTATCCCTAGGTGAGCTGCAGTGTTTGAGGGTACGTCTCCACCAGTCTTGCAGATGTACAGTCTGACAGGCCTCTTGGCTGTTTCTCTGATTTAAAATGTCCTTGCCCAACCTTTCAGTTTAGGTACATTACCTTTCTTGATTTTCATGATGCCATTTGTTCTCAAACAAACCTCTGAGGCCTTCAAAGAGCAGCTGGATTTATACTAAGAGTAAATTGAACAGCGATAGACCATTTACTAAATAAGAGACTTCTGAAGCCAGTTGGTTGGACTGGGTTTCATTTAGAGGTATCTGAGCATAGGGGGCAGAATCCAGATGAATGCTACGTTTTTTTTTTGTATGTCATATGAAATCCCAATAAAAAACCTTGAGGTTCATGGGCGTAATCTGACAAAAAGCACTGTCCTGCACAAAAAAGTCCAACTGGACGTGTTTTACTTTCTCAAAAACATTACTTTTAGTAAAAATGTGATCTTGCAAGAATGGCAGTGTTGTGTGACCAATTTTCCTTTCAGTTGACATGAATTAAAACATAAGGCTACCTATGTGAGCCTGCTTCTATAAAAGACTTTTTTGGACTTACCCGAGCAAAATCAAAGGCGTATCTGTAAATAAGCTTAAAACTGGTGCTGTCGTTCAGGACAGATCTCAGGTAGTCGAGTGAATTCCTCAGTCTCTCAGTGGAATCGCACCTGAAAACAACACAAGCACCTCAGACATGTTCATCCACCCTTAAACAACTCTACTAAGAACAACACAGAATCAACTACAAAAGACAGAAAGATTGTGGCTGGCTTACTGCAGTGAGCCCATGCCTCTTAGCCACTCCTGAAGAGTGAAATACCCCATACTCTGGGCATCCAGCTTCCAAGCAAGAACCAGCATCACCACCTGGGAATAAATGTGAAAAGACAGTCGCATAAATTCTTAAACAGGGGAGATTCCTTGGCATGCTGTTGCTGGACCTCAATGACCTGCTGAACAAAAAGTTTGGGATTATCTGGGAGAACCTTAAAATGAGTTCAGGTTGGACCAGAGCGGAAGGTGGTTCAGAAGAGACATTGAGCTTTAAGCTTCTAAACACCACTCTAAACAAGGGTTGAATTGGATTCTGGCATAGGTTGTTTGGGGTTTTTCCTCCATTTTCTGTACCTTCTGTAGGTGTTTCAGTATGCCTGCTTGCAGACCTGATACAGGCAGAAAATATTGCAAGAAGCAGCCATGGTGTGCACCAAGAGTTAGTTAGCATATTGGAACAGGCTGATAATATTTTTACCTAATTTACTGGGTCCACTATCTGATTTAATCTGTGGGAAAAGATGATGTTTAGGTCAAATGTATGCATAAATAGCAACTATTACAATTATCACAAACACTGAGTGTTTGTGTTTTTCACACTGAGAGGAACGCTTTGCACAAACTGAGACCCCCCCAAAACTGAAAATAAGACCTAACCAAGTGACACAAAAAAAATCTGCTTACATTCTCTGGCTCCACTCCAATGTCCTCGCAGAACTTCTCTATGCCCTCTGGACCCACAACGTCGTCACAACCTAGTTTAGATAAATGTACGGCATCAGTTCGGCTTGTAGAGCCGTGATTGCAAAGCGGGGATTGATTAAATAAACCAAAAGTGTGTGATGGCTACTTACCTGCATACTCATAGAACCACTCCAGACATCTTTTACTAGAAAACGTCTCCTCCTCCCGGATCTGTGATGTCTCATGTTTTCTGAAAATGCTGCAGTTGGGGAAAGAGTCAGGGGCCAATCAGCAATACCATACACACAATACAGTATGTAATAGTGGTTGGTGTGGTTTATGATGAGCTTTTTATTTACAAAATTCCCATTGGTAAATCAGCATCTTTATGCCCACATCTACTTATTTCATAAACCACACTAATCTGGTTCCTAGCTACACTACTTTGCAACAGCCTGCAGACCCCATAAACTGTTTTCCCCATTTCAAGTTCAACTCATTTCATTTGGAATTTATGTGACCAACTGAGCAATCAGAGCATATATAATCAAAGAAGCAACGATGACTCTGGAGGAGCTGCAGAGATCAACGGCAATAGTTAAAACAATCTGTTGACACAACAAATCTGGCCTCCATGATAGAGTTGTAATAATGTCGAAAGAAAGTCATAAGAAGTGCTGTTAACAGTTTGTCAATGCCAAGCAGGGGAGACGGTAAGATGATGGGGTCAGAAGAGAGCAAACCTGAACTTTTTGGCCAGCATGTAAAACAGTATGTGTGGAGTACAGCAGGAAAATATTTAATTGCAATGCCATAATATCGATTACGATTATGGGCGTTGAGGAAATTCAGAATCATTTTAACTGGCCAAGTATATAGATTTCCTGAGCATGAATGCATGACACTTGAAATGCTATATCCCATCAAACATTGCACCCAAGCAGTCCCTTGCGATTCCAATATTGTAATGACCAGTTGTGCAGCTCCATCCATCGTCTACACCAAACAGTTTTTAAATTTTGGTTTATTATCATCCAAAAACTATACGTCGTTTTCTTCTGCTTCGCGGTTCTGCATGACTGTGTGTTGGTCTATCACATAAAAGGCCAATAAAACACATTGATGTTTCTGGTTGTAATGTGGAAAAGCATAAGGGGTGTGAATATTTGATAATCTTTGACAGAGGAATCTCCCACCTGTCTTGGCGACTTTTCTTGGCTGACATGTCATCTCCTGCGGAAGGTCTCCTCTTTTTTCTTGGCGGCATGGCTCTAGAGCAGCAAGCTTAAGAGGTAAGGAAATAGATGGATTACTATCAGCATTGCCACAGGTTTACAAAGGCAAACCTGACCACTGGATGCCCTAATAATGCCACGTGTGTTGATAAGGAAAACATACATACAGTACTGGCCACTTTTGTTTACATCTTTCATAGAAACGTGTAAAAAGCCTTACAAACAAATGTATGTTTTATTACAGTAGTATCACCTCAGACCACTAATTGTTTGAGGAAAGCAAACTTTAATTTGAGTACATTTAATCAGTGGAGAAAGAAAAATCCATCTTTCCACCATGCACAGGGAGCAGGATGCACCAGGATGCAACCATTAGACGCCATCTAGATGCAAACCAGTTGTTTAGGAGCCATGCCAGGACAAGGCTTTTAATGTCCTACCATCACAAACATAAACATGAGGAGAGTGCTCGTTTCTACTGGGACTTCAAATGGACCTGGGTGCTTTGGTCAGATTGGACTGAGATTGGTCTTTTCTGTAGTGATGGGCCAGAGCATACACAGACTCCGGAGCTTGCTCCTCCAAAGTCAAGCGAGGTGTTATGGAACAAGGCACCTGAGCTGGATTTGTTTAGCTAAAGTTATGCAACAGTTTAAGTATGGCACATTCAGGAGCATGTGATTTACTGACGCTTCAAAGCTTTCAATGTCTTTCAAATGTAATGTCTTTCCTGTAACCATAAGGCCCCATCTGAGTTGTTTGAGGCCCAACACATTGCACACAGAAAGCAGAATGCTTCATGTTGCTTCATCTGCATACTGCTACTTTTCAGCAACAAACACTCCAGGATGGATATGTGACACAGCCCCTCTTGCCCACTGCTGTGCACGGTGGATGATCTGTAATGCTGTGGGCAAGTTTCAAATCATTGGAACCTTGTTAGAGTGGATGACACCATGTACGATGAAAAATCAGGACATTTTAAACAGAAATCTGATGGTCTTTGCAAGCAAACTGAAAATGGGTCATTGTTGCCTCTTCCAGCAGAAGACTTCTCTAAAACATACAGGCCAAAACAACTTAGAAATAGTTCTCCAGATACAGAATTTACCTTCATCCATGATCATTTACGTTCACAGATCCTATAGAAAACCTGAAGGGTGAGCTAAAGAGCAGAGAACCCAGGACTCGGAAGAGTTTGCACAAAGAAGAACAGTCAAAGATCCTTCTCTCTGTATGCTCCAACCTTGCAAAATGTCCTGTTACTAAAAGGGGGTTGTACAGAGCTCTAACAGCAGAGGTACAACCAATTGTGTCGCCAGTAGTTTTCTTTTGATTTCTTAACACTGTATTTTTTTCCCCACACCGAATAAATACGTAAAAAAAACAAAAACTATTTTTTCCAGGATATACTATTGCTGTAAAAGATTTATTTTTTAAGGCTTTTTACACATCAGGGGTCTCAGGTTCACACACTAAAGGTTTACCTGATGGGGTGCTGTCCTGTCCAACGTCTTCAGTCAGATTCTAAGCAAAATAAAGTTGTGTCAAAAGGATATATCATATGTTCGGTAACATCAGGATTAAAGTACATGACAGCAGATATTTACCAGTCTGTGTAAGGTGTGATGAATCTTGTGGATACTGGCTAGTGTTGTCAGATGGGAATTCAGCTGAAAATCTATATCCGCAAGAGAAGTAAATTAACTTTATATTTCAAACGTATAGAATTTATATCGTTTTAAATATATATTCTACTACAACCAAATATGTGTAATCATGCAGGGGTTTAAACTGGGTGACATCGTCATAGCACAGGCAAACACGTTGGGACTATAATCTTATTTTAAGACTATTTTTGGTTAGTGATTAACATATCCTGGTCTCCAAATCGCGTCTTTATGTCCTAGATAACTGCAGAAAATGTCTCTCCCCCAACTCGAACGTATTCGACCATTTAAGCCACCTTGTCACAAAATATTTATAGTTGATTTCTGATTTAACGCCGTCATCAAGTACTGATTTACCTCTAGAGGCCAAATCCAGAGAAAATACCCAACACGTACACACGAACGGACAGCACTAGCTGCATACCTAAAATAACAGTCCAGACAAGTAACTTGCAGAGTTTACAAAGTATCCAGAGAATTCGGGCGTCTGGGTGTTGTAGTTCTTCTTATTCGCGGAAGCTATTAAGGGTTTCAGCTCAGCTTGGGATACGGGACTACAACTCCCAGGCCTTTCCTAAACAGGTACTACTCTCAGATCCCATCTACCCCCCAACATTTTCTCCCTGACTGTCTGAATACGTTTTACATTGATTTAAAATGTATCGCTATATGGTTACTGTCAGGAAAGCACTGCGCAGACGTTTTGCAGCAGCTGATGCAGGTGACGCAAGAAGCGACAGCGGCGCTGCAGCAAGCAACCAAAGATGTTTTAGACAACTGCGTCACAATTTTCATTCTCTCCAACAGTCCGCAGCTGGCCAGAAATTCGCCCGATTAACGCTGACATTACGTCGGCGTCAAGTTTGAGCCGGAAAGAGTCGGAGGTAATCAGGAACGACGAATAAAAACACCACAACTCACCGATTACCTTCGAAAACAATCTGAACTTAAACAACGTCGGCGGATTTTGACCGAGCAATGAATGCACAACACGAAAACCCGACTGCAGATTATCATTAAGTGTCTTATTTAACCTTTTACGGGCTCAACGCAAGTGAAATGACAGTTGCCGTCCGTCCTTTGTTGTCGCCCCAGACAGTGCTGGCAAATACAAAGAGAACACCAAATAACACGGGCTTCATCAAACCCCACGGAGCCACAGGACAAAAGCGGATGTAGAAACACAACACGTCCACTTCCTCCTCTCTGACACAGCACGCTGTAGCTCATAAACACCGCGATTTAACGTGAAGAAAAGCCTCTGAAACGTTTTTACTTACTTGCCGCATCAGAGTGCATTTTTATGAAACATACAACTGTCTGTGGGAAGTCCGTAGACCGGCCAATAGGCGGGCCTTGCTAGCTTAAGAGACGCCCGTAGACAGTGGGTGCGTTCTTTTACAGTCAGCCGGTGCATTACCCGGGCAAGGGGTTGTGGGAGGAGTTTTCCTCTTAAAGTTGGAGATCGGTGCTGTTAATAACATCTCGAACCCTTGTTGCGCAAGGTTCCAGTTGCAAGTCAGAAACAATGGGTTTTGCTAGCAAGCCGATTTCTATGCATTCAAACAGTATAATAGTATGCTCACAAACAGATATTGTAAAACATGACGTCTGCTACTGGTCTTAACTACTGGTTTTATGAAACCAGTAGCTGACCACACTTTCAAAAATGCAAATAAATTCTTTATACCTTAAAATTTTACTAGTTTACATGCAATGCAGCTATATTGGATACTGAACTCTTAGTTGTTCAGATTGTGTTCCCTTCATAATCAGAAGTCAGATTTTCTGGATTTCCAGTTGGGAATACACAAAGAGCGCGCAATGGACTGCAGTCAGGGGCTCTTGCCTGGACTTCATACATTTAAAACATAAAGAGTAGCTGGTGTAAACCATTTGTTTGCACTTCTGAATATCTATTATGCTTGCCAGTCACATACTTGAAGTGGATGTCCAGTGCTTCTTGCAAATGTATCTGAAGATGGTGTCTAGGATATGCACTGGACTATGATTCGTCTCAAATGGTGTACAAATGTCGCCCACCCGGTCTCGCCGGTTGACAAATGGTGCACACCCAATGACTGAACATCATGCTTTCCCGCTATGCTTACTAGAGATTGGCCGCTAAAAGTGACATTTTAAAAAAATGACTTTGATTCCTCCCTCAAACAAAATTGATTGGTCGGAGGTCGACTAACGGGCCGTACTATGAACATGTCAATCAACAAAATATCCTCGTGCAAACCTAAAAACCAGCCCACGACGAAATGTGATTGGTGGTTTCATTATTAATTGACTTTACGGGAGAAGCATGGAATAGGTTTGCTTAATATCAACATAGCAGGGCGCTGGAAAAAAAGTGTCGGTGTCCTCAGTAAAGTTTGCTTTTAATGTTGCACTTCATCACAGACAGTAAAACTCACTATCATGAGAAACCTGCTGGTTTATTTTCTTTCAGTTTCAAATTATTCATGATTGTCTGACTTTATTTTAATTCGCTTTTGACCTGTTATTATAAAACTACCTAAAGATAGCAGTTTTTTTTAGGTACATCAATAAAAAGGAAATTAAATATCTATAAATAGAAAATGCACACTGTGATCTAATTTCCCTTATTTAAAACAAAGAGACCACAATTATTTCTATGCTACCAGTTTTTATTTGAATTCTAATTTGATTTTGATACAAATAATGACGGAACAATATAAAATAAACACCAGCTAAATTTAATAGAATTTTTAGTAATTATTTACTTAATTTATATTTATGCACAGGATATTATCCCCTTTTGACTTTCATTTCTTCTTAGAGTAACAGAAGTTTACAAGCGAATATTAGCTGATTAAATGGTCAGGCTATCTGCTCCAGGAGTCAGCCTGCAGTCATCTGCTTTACAGATATGCATGCCACTTGTAGCTTGCTTACATTTTAATTAGTATTATTTTTACAAGGGTGATGTGGGGCACTCTTAGGCCCTAGCTACACTACTCCTGATATTTTTATACCACTATTTTTTCCTCTTAAAAAAAATCAGTCCACACTGTCTGTAGTGCATAATGTTGGAGTAAAATTAAAAGATACTAAGTTTTCAATTTCTTTAGTAATTAAAACATGAAAGTGCAGTGCAATGGATGAGAGGGTTGTATCCCTTTGTCTTCGGGTTGGGAACAGGTCTCTGACTGTCGTTTCAGCCTACGGCAGAGCGGTAGTGAGGGGTACCCAGCCTTCCTGGCGTCCCTGTCGGGGAGTGTTAAATTATTATTAGTGTTAAAAAGTTCCACGGTGGTAGGGCTTCGGGGGGACTGTCATGATTGACACGCCTCTTCAACATTGAGTGGCGGTCGGGGACAGTGCCTCTGGACTGGCAGACCGGGGTGATGGTCCCCGTTCATTAGAAGGGTGACCGGAGGGTGTGTTCCAACTATAGGGGGATCAGCCTCCCTGGTAAGGCCAATGACAGGGTATTGGAGAGGGGAGTCTGGCCGATAGTCGAACCTAGGCTTCAGGAGGAGCAGTGTGGTTTTTGTCCCGGCCGTGGAACACTGGACCAGGACATGCTGAAGGGACTATGTCTCTCGTGCTGGTAGTGGAACACTGGACCAGCTCTACACCCTCTACAGGGTACTCGAGGGTTCATGGGAGTTTCCCCAACCGATCCACATGTGTTTTGTGGACTTGGAGAAGGCATTCAACTGTGTCCCTCGTGGTGCCCTGTGGGGGGTGGGGGTTACAGGAGTACGGAGTCGGGGGCCCTTTATTGGGAGCCATCCGGTCTCTATACAAGCAGAGCAGGAGTTTGGTCCTCATTGCTGCCACTAAGACGGACCTGTTCCTGCTGCATGTTGGACTCCGGCAGGGCTGCCGGTGGTCCATTCAGAACAGCACAGTTGCATAAAACCTTAACATGGAACTGCAGACAATAAACAAAAATGAGTTGTTGACACATAAGATCTTAGTGTGTGTCACCATGAGAAAGACATAAAACCTGCTGACACTACTAACTGACCACCACACTTTAGGTTAAACCTCTTCTATTTATGTTTGTGTTTTGTGATTAGCTATGTACATTTTCTTCTTTCCCTCTTTTTTTCTCAGTCTATTGTCTCTCTTTGTCCTCTCATCCTCCCTGCATTGACTGTGGCTCAGTGTCTCTTGTTATTTCTGCTTCAATCTCATCTGATATATCACCTTCCTTCTAGAGGCAAGAAATTAGCTATAAATTAATCTACATTTAACTACAGTACATCTTAACATCATTAATAACTTAAACTGGCTCTACTCTGAGCTCCCCCCCAGGGGGGGACGGCTCCCCCAGCATATTCTAAGGGAAAGGGTGCCCCGCCCCCCCTTTAGAAGGAAGGGCTCACTACGCCACCCCCCTTGATTCAAAAGTATTCTTCGGTTTTTAACCTTAGGGCTAGCTCTCTCTTCTCCACAATGGACCAGCACAATGTCCGCATTACTGTAGCGACCGCACCGATTCATCTTTCGATCTCCCAGTCCATTCTCCCCTTACTCATAAACAAGACCCCAAGATTTTTTAACTTCTCCCCTTGAGGCAGAAATTCCCCCAAACCCAGAGAGGGCAAGCCACCCTTTTCTGGTCAAGAACCATGGCCTTGGACTGGGAGGAGTTGATTGTCAACCCTGTCACTTCGCACTCGGCTGTGAAATGTTACATGACCTTTTGAAAAAAACTTTTTAATTTTGATAAATATCTACAATAGTTGTCATCTTCATAGCACCACCACTATATTTCTTTTTTTTAGGTTAAGGTAGAATAAAGAAAAACATAAAACATTTGGAAAAACTGAATGATTATGTTTTCTTCTAAGGGATGTTGATATTTGTGGAATATGATGTAAAAAAGCCCATGGTTTCCAACCAACTCACAGGAAAAATAGATCTAAAATAAAATGACTGGTACTTCTAGTGTCCTAGTATTCAATGTAGTATTCAATGAAAAACGGCTAAAAGCTGGATTTCTTACTTCATCTGTATTTACCAACACAAGTTGTTTTTTTGTTAGACCCCAAGATTACATGTGGAGAAACAGCATTGTAAATATAGGAGATTACAATCTGCCCGGCAGACATTAATGAGTATCTTCAGTCTCATGTAACAAATGAGAACTCTACAGGTGCAATACTATAATGTATTTTTCCGAATTAAAGTGATTTGTGCAGTGATTTATTTATGGTATAGTGAATTGCCAATACATGTACAATGTGTTACCGGTGTTTTTTTAGTTTAAAAGTTTTTTTTTTTAGTTTTTTTTAGTTTTAAAGTTTTAGTTTAAAAACTAGTCCGGGGAGGAGCCTTTCCACTTTTGATCTGGAAGCAGTGAAAAGGTTGTGTCGCACAACTTATGGTACAACCACTGAAAACTCCTCCATTATGCCTTCTGAAGAGAGTGGACAAACTACAACAGTGAAGACGGAGGAAATAATCGGTGCTGCTCCTGATTCAGCTCCAGCTAATCAGGGCTGGAGGGTAAGAGATGATTAAAGACATGACTCAGATTACCAGAGTCAGTTATGTGCAACTGTGTGGCAGAAATGATGCCTAACCTGTCCTGTGTGTCCTCTTATAGTGTCCTCTGAGTGACGCTCATGTCCACAGGGAAGATGTAAGGAAGGTTTGGAAAGAGTGCCAAGAGGAAGGCTTCTGGTACAGGGTTAATCTCCTTTAAATGCTCAGCACATGCCAGCATATTCCTGAACAGTTTTGCAATTATTGTAACTTTAGAATTCTAACCATGTCTCACTGGGACACCCTTCATTATTTTCTCCAATGTGTAGAAACAGTACCCTGTTCACTAAATGTGTTTTTACATGTGTTTCCTTACTTTGGAATTCAGAGCGAGGACCTGAAAAAAGGGGTTCCATATGTGAACATGTTAGTTTCTAAATTAGTTTAAACAAGTAAAACTCAGCAAAAACATTATGTCGAAGCAGCACAGCCTGCACAGTCTTTGTTTCAGGCTACGGCTGGGTGGCTCTTGGCTGGGAGTGTCCATGACAGCGTAGATAAAGCTGCTCCTACAAGAATGACAAAACAAATGAATGATTTCTCAAAGTAACTGTTAAATGAAAGCAAGCAGATGTTGATAAAAGTCTCTTAGCAAAGATTACAGCACAGGTTAAAGCTACTGCAACTGTGGATAAGAAATATTCTTGCCAATGTTTAATATTAAGAGTCCAAAAAAACAATGTGGCAACACTTTTTAATCACTATCGATCTCTCTCTCTCTGTCCCTTCGCTCACTGTCAGCCATGCAGCTGATGGACTTCTCTTCTGTCACCATGAAATAATGTAAACATGAAACAGCGACAATCAGCACTTCCTCTATTTGTCCTTTTGCCATCCATTTAATTCGAAGGAATCTCACTACCACTCCAAGGGTCAACATTTGGAAACAGGCCAAAAAGCAATTTATTTGTGACAGGAAGGAAAAATATCATCCAAGGTCAATGAGTCTTGTTAAATCAAGCAAAACCTGAAACTGCCTTTGAGAGACATTTAAACGGAATATGATATCAACAGTCTGATGTCTTCATAGTTTAGAATGGTTTGAGCATAACTTTATTCATGTTTTACAAAAATATTTATTCCCAAGTATTAGACATGCACTAACCAGCTTTTTCATTTTCTTTGAGGTCTGACCTACAAATCCAGATTTGGGCCAATTTGTATTTTTTGGTTTCTGGAGATTTTTAGCATATCAAAGAGAAAAATGTTCTGGGTGCCTTGACATAGTTTTGAATCCATCAGAAAATGAAGTAATTACAAGATTATGCCCATTTGTGCACCACGGCTTGTGTACCTAACTTTCATCTCATTTTTATTCAACTAGAAAAAGTGCTTTGAAATACATGCTGATAGTTGAGGCATTTATTGATAGAAAATAGTGGGAGTTTTTGTTTGTGGTGCTGATCAGCAGTCAGAGCCAATTTTCAGTATAAACCAATTCTGATCTCAGGCCAGTTGATTGGTGCATCTCTACGATCTTTCTATCGCTGCATTAATTTGATCAGGTTCTAACCATCATGTACCTAATTTCCCTATTCAGCTTTTCCTCTGTCTCTGGGTAGCATGGCTGTCACTGGTGGTCTCGTTTACAAAGGTAAAGACATTCAGTCTCCACTCAGCAAATATTTCCTAATAACACCATGAAGTTTCCTTCTGCACTGTATTTAATTTAAGCTAATACATTACCACCATGCAGGTGTTTGGAAATCATCAGCAAGATTTGGCCCTTTTCCAAAACTAGCAGGTCTGTTCTGTTCTCTGTCTATATGGGGGTTTCGTGAGGTATTATATAAGTAAAAAAAGTCTAAAATCTGTTCTTTTAAGTTGCAGGGATCCTCGGGTTTGCAGTGGGAAAACCGTCATATGTTGGAACTTGTCAAAGCAAGTTCCATGAACTAGATATTAAAGGTGGCCCGGGATCAGGGCCCTGGTTCAGAGGAGGCCCCACCGGTCCAGGACGCAGGTTGGCAAAGCGATGGTTTTCAATATAAACACTTTAATCATCTCAGTGTTTTTAGAATGTACTCATACTCCTCGTCTTCCGCTTTATCAGGGACTGGGTCGAGGGGGCAGCAGACTCAGTAGAGACACCCAGACTTCCCTCTCCCCAGACACCTCCTCCAGCTTCCCCGGGGGGAGCCCAAGGCATTTCCAGGCCAGCCGATAGACATAGTCCCTTCAGCATGTCCTGGTCCAGTGTTCCACGGCCGGGACAAAAACCACACTGCTCCTCCTGAAGCAGAGGTTCAACTATTGGCCGGACTCTCCTCTCCAATACCCTGTCATAGGCCTTACCAGGGAGGCTAAGGAGTGTGATCCCTGTATAGTTGGAACACAACCTCCGGTCACCCTTCTTATGAACGGGGACCACCACCCCGGTCTTCCAGTCCAGAGGCACTGTCACCGACCGCCACTCAATGTTGAAGAGTTGTGTCAACCATGACAGTCCCACAACATCCAGAGACTTGAGGTAACCAGGGCGGATCTCATCCACCCCCGAAGCCCTGCCACCATGGAGCTTTTTAACCACCCCGGTGACTTCAGCCTGGGTGATGAAAGAGTCCAACCCCCAGTCCCCAGTCTCTGCTTCCACCAGGGAATGCGTGACAGCAGGATTGAGGAGATCTTTGAAGTACTCCGATAATGTCCCTAGTCGAGGTCAGCAGCTCCCCACTCCTACTGTAAACAGTGTTGGCCCCCTCCTGAGGCACCGGACGGTTTGCCAGAATTGCTTCGAAGCCAACTGGTAGTCCTTCTCCATGACCTCACCGAACTCCCCCCATGCCCAAGTTTTTGCCTGTACCACAGCCCGGGCTGCGGCATGCTTGGCCTCACAGTACCCATCAGCCGCCTCAGGAGTCCCACGAGCCAACCACAGCCGATAGGACTCCTACTTCAGCTCGACAGCATCCTTTACTGCCGGTGTGCACCACCGAGTTCAGGGATTGCCGCCACGACAGGCACCGCAGACCTTACAGCCACAGTTACGAGCGGCAGCATCGACAATAGACGTCGAGAGTAATCCACTCGGAAGTCCAATAATGAAACACCACTCAGATTCAGATCGGGGAGGCCACTCCTCCCAATAACGCCTCTCCAGATGTCACTGTCGTTGAAGTCCCCCAGCAGAATGACAGAGTCCCCGGGAGGGGCACTATGCAGCAACAGGGATGCCAAGAAGCCCAGGTACTCCGCACTATCGCTGGGCCCATAGGCCGAAACGACAGTCAGAGACCTGTCCCTGACCCGAAGGCGCAGGGCTGCGACCCTCGCATCTACCGGGATAAACACCAACACGAGACGGCTGAGCTGGGGGACAACAAAAAAACCCAATCCAGCCCGCCGCCTCTCCTGGGCCATTCCAGAGCAGAAGAGAGTCCAACCTCTCTCAAGGAGCTGGATTCCAGAGCCCACGCTGTGCGTGGAGGTGAGCCCGACTATTTCTAGTCAATATCTCTCAACCTCCCGCACAAGCTCAGGCTCCATACCCCCCAGTGTGACATTCTACGTCCCTAGAGCCAACCTAAGCATCCGGAGATCGGGTCGTCGAGGTCTCCTCCTTCGTCCACTGCCCAATCCTTTTTGCACCGGTCCCTCATGGTTCCCCCTCCAAGTGGTGGGCCCACTGAGGAATGGCCTTTCGTCTCTTGTTCAGGCTTGGTCTAGCCGGGTCTGCGAGGAGAAACCCGGCCACCAGGCGCTCTCCGACGAGTCCCGACCCCAGGCCTGGCTCCAGGGTGGGACCCTGGCTCTGCCGTCCGGGGCAACATCACGTGCCTCAATTTTCTGGTCCTCATAAAGAGGTCTTGAACCATTCTTTGTTTGACCCGTCACCCAGAGCCTGTTTGCCATGGTTACAGAATGATCATTTGTCACCCTTCCTGACTACCAATGTTTTTCACCCGAGCAGTCAAATATGTCTTTGCTTCACCACGTGTCTATTTTTTCTGAAAGTAAGAATATTATTTGTAACACATAACACCTTTTCCTCTCTACTGATAAGATTTCACAAATCCTTTATATGCTTTAGATAATCTGTAGTTGGTAAATAACAACTTAGTCCAGGTCTGACCAGTCTACATATTGCAGTTTTTATGCTTGTCTACATCTGATGCCAAAAAAAGCATCATTGTCATTTTTGTGTTTTTGCAAGCAGAATAAAGAGTAAATCTCAAACAGCATTTAAAAAAACCTAAATTCACAGACAAAACCAGCTCAGGTCCAATAAAATGTATTTTATCCTTTATTTATACCCACCAAGACACATAATAAAATAAATAATACGTGGATTGATGACACATATGTAATGTTCAGTGAAACAACATTCAAATAAAAAAATTTACATAATAATAAGAAGAACACATAAAAGCACAGTAAAGTATACATGCAGGGACACTTCTTTGCTACATATCATCAGCTGATTAAAAAAGCAGAATGCATACTTCTATGTCACATTTAAGTGCTTGACAGATTCTATAAAGGAGGACCAACTTTATCGGAATTTTTCATGCTGATCGGCTCTACTGTATCTCAGTTTCTCCAACTGTAACGTGGAAAGGATTTCTCAAATCCAGTTGTTGAAGGACGGAGGTCTATCTTTTTTCCACTGAGGAAGAACGAGGCCTTGAGCCATAAGTGAAGCAAAAGCTACTGCTCTTAACTGAGACAACATAACCGTCACATTTGGAGGAGGTACCTGAAAGATGGAGATAAGGGCCGACTGTCATAATATTTTATTACATATGTATGAAAGGGCTACAAAAACGTTTGAGCAGAATTCGTATAAGGAGGGGCGATCCCAGAACATGTCCTAACGTAGCCTGATCTTGATGAGATCTGGCACATGCTGCACTCACATTTGGATAGATTTTTCCAAGTCTTTCATTTGAATAGTGTAAGTGATGCAATATTTTAAATTATATCAGGCATTATCTAATACAAAAAGACGATGTGTGGTTATTTTCTAGACAGAGCTGCCAGAAATCACGGTGAATTTCAATGTTGCGATATATTTTGAACTAAAGATAATCAAAGAATCCTGTTTTCTTGAAGAACAGTGACATAGTGCTTTATTTAGTGAAAAATGTTTGGGTCATCTATTCCATCAACCAGCTTCAGATCACAGAAGGTTACTTAATCGTTATTAACCAAACATAAAACAAGCAACAGAAGACTTGGTTGGGGTGCAGCTGCCAGATGTTGGTGAGCAAAGCCCATCCCATGATTAGATCGGTGCCCCTGGTGGACAGCCCTTTTACCCATGTCAAAAAACTCCCACTGTACACATCAGTTATAATTTTTTCATCTCAAAAGACACTGCCATCATGAGTGTGAAAAATGCAAGGATAAACCTCAAGCTGGACCTGCGGAAGAAGCTTAAAGTCAAAGGTACATAAAGCTATTCTCAACAGAGCTATGAAAAGTCAAAGCAAACTGTGAATTCATTTTCAGCGTCTTTACAAGTATGTTTTTCCTTTAAATGCATCCTAATCTGACCTGTGTTCACCTTACATCTTTTTTTATTTTTCAGCCCTAACGTCACCAAGGAAGGACGTGGCTCTGCGAATTTACCAGATGGTGCATTTCTGTATTTAAAAAATGCACATACGCCTCATTGAAGTTATAGTGTCCTTTAAGTTGTTTTTTCCTTTAGAAAATCCACTAGAGGGCGCAAGAATACCATCAGTCATACAGTAGAAATGCAAATATTTTTTGTTTTATCTGAGCAAATGCCACCTTGTGAACAAGAGTACAAAGTCTCTATTGCAGTGTTATTTGGTTTAAATATCAACATCCATACAGCAAAAGACCTAAATATAATATAATTGAAGTAGCTAAACAGCATCATTGTTTTGTGGCAGCAGATTTTCTGCCGATTGAAAAATGAAATATTGGCATTTTTTATCCATGTACATTAAGGAAAAATGTGTAATTTTGCCACGTCTGATAATCCTCCTACCTACTGCAACATAACACACCTTTCTTGACTTCTTGGATCTGTAGGAGAAACTAATTAGTGATACATTTTTTATTCAATAATTAAATGTAACAAACAGAACAGTAAAAAAATGCGCTGCAGGTTACAGAGGTAGTTGAAAGCAAGAGTCTTCCAATTTTATGCATTTCACACACACACACACATATATATACGTATATATATATATATATTATATATATATATATATATATATATATTTTATACACTGCTCAAAAAAATAAAGGGAACACTTAAACAACACAATATAACTCCAAGTTCATCAAACTTCTGCGAAATCAAACTGTCCACTTAGGAAGCAACACTGATTGACCATCAGTTTCACATGCTGTTGTACAAATGGAATAGACAACAGGGAATCTTTGGCGATTAGCAAGACACACTCAATAAAGGAGTGGTTCTGCAGGTGGGGACCACAGACCACTTCTCAGTACCTATGCTTTCTGGCTGATGTTTTGGTCACTTTTGAATGTTGGTGGTGCTTTCACACTCGTGAGGAGGAGGCCGTAGGAGGACAACAACCCAGCAGCAGGAGCGCTACCTCTGCCTTTGTGCAAGGAGGAACAGGAGAAGCACTGCCAGAGCCCTGCAAAATGACCTCCAGCAGGCCACAAATGTGCATGTGTCTGCACAAACGGTTAGAAACCGACTCCATGGGGATAGTATGAGGGCCTGACGTCCACAAATGGGGGTTGTGCTCACAGCCCAACACCGTGCAGGACGCTTGGCATTTGCCAGAGAACAGCAGGATTGGCAAATTCGCCACTGGCGCCCTGTGCTCTTCACAGATGAAAGCAGGTTCACACTGAGCACATGTGACAGACGTGACAGAGTCTGGAGACACCATGGCGAGCGATCTGCTGCCTGCAACATCCTACAGCATGACCGGTTTGGCAGTGGGTCCCAAAGG
>JAHHUM010000538.1:0-31221 GCA_036173005.1 Crenichthys baileyi | reverse complement strand
AAATTTTGTTTCATTCGAAATATATTTGTAGAAGGATCACTTTTCTAGCAGCATAGATCTATATCCTGACTGCAACACGGGAGCCTCAGCTGTGTGTAACTAACACGTATGAGATAGGGCAGAAACAAACAGAGGAATTTACCATGTCCATTTTAGTGATGCTGAATAATTCATTAGCACACTCGTATAATTCAGCCCATTACAGAAAACCATTATGAATCTATGTAAGCTGCAAGCAGATTTGCTTCCTGATGTCAAAGTCAAAATACAATTTTAGGTTTATAGCTTGTAAAACTAAGTTAAAGGACTGATCTGTTGATGACCTTTGCTCTTGTTTCTAATTGTAGTCCGACTAATGCATATTGCTGTACTCTTTTTATCAGTCTATACACATCTGTGTCATTCATACATGATTGCTCATTGTTTTGGCTTTGGTTTCAAGCAGAAACATCATTTTATGTGCCCCAAGTAGGATATTTTTTGGAACCAGTTTTTGATTAAAAAGTATCTTGAAACGCCACCCTTGTATTTTTGTGTAGATAGCCAATATGTAACACATGGAAAATGATGTCTTAGCTTAACAGTGCCAGCTTTATTCACATACTCTATGCCTGGTTTTCTTGTATGGCAGCCTTACTCTCATGATCCACAGCTGTTTGTGTTTTTGTTCTTACTTGTGTATTTAGATCAATTCTGTGGCCGTTAGTCTAACTTTCCTCAGTTCCTGCCTCAGCTGCTCAGCATTGCATTGACTGCATTGTCACCTGGTTTTGATGTAGCTCACTACCTCTCCACACCATTTAAAGAGTAGCTAGACCCAAAATACATTTTGTATGCAGATAAACTGTATATACTGGTCCTTAAGGGTGCTATCTTGCTTGGGGTTAAAAAAGGTGGGTTATTTTTATTTTTCCAAGTAAGATACCCCCAGCTTTACTTATCTGAACCCCCGATGAGCCCAACCCGTTAGATAGACTACAAAGCATGTCTTGAAGACATAAAAACTTTGGATGACTTAAATTTCTGCTTTCTAAATTCAGACAAGACAGAAGTTGTCGTCTTTGGACCCGGGTCTTTTAAAAAAGAAACGCTTAGTCAGTCCTTAACCGGATGGAATTTAAATTGACCTCCGGTAATAAAGTAAAAAAACCTGGGTGTTAATTTTTACCAGGACATTTAATTTAAATCCCATATTAAACAGGTTTTTAGGATTTTTCCCTTTTTCATCTCCGGAACTTTTCCAAAATTAGAAAAATACTGTCCAGGGTTGATGCTGAAAAACTAGTCCCCTCCTTTGTTACTTCAAGGCTGGGCTATTAATTCTTTACTATCAGGTGGGCCACAAAATGCAGTAAAGCCTTCAGCTGATTCAAATGGGGCAGGGAGTTCTGATGAAAATTAAAAAGATAGATCATATTTCTCCTACTTTAGCTTCCCTTTTTGGCTCCCTGTTAAATCCAGCTCCCAGTTTATTTCCCGTGAGGGGGACACCCTGTCTACTTTTAAGGCTAGGTTTAAACTTTCCCTTTTTTGATAAAGCTTATTTTAGAGGGCTTAGGATCCTGAGCAAATCTCTGTAGTTATGCTGCTACAGGCTTAGGCTGCTGGAGGACATAATGACCCCTTTCCCCCCCCCGTACTTTTTTCACACTACTCTCCAATTTGCTTTTATTGCTGTTATTTCACTTTAAAAATTTGGGCTCTCTCTTTCTCTTCCTTTAGAAGCTACCTGGCCTGACTCTGTGTCCCTTAAAACCCTTTTCGGGAGGGGGGAATCCCCCAAGCTTCTGTGGCAACAACTTAAAAGGCTCCCCCCCCCCTACGGAGACCCCAATGGCCCTGTCTTTCATTGTTTAAACCCCCTTTTCCTTTCCTAGACATAGCTACTGACTGAGCTTTTACTGTAACTAACTCTTGGCTCTCTCAGACTCAAACTTGAAAACTGGCTCAGATTTATCTTTTTTTTCTAAAAAAAGACTAAAGGAGCTACATCCATTAACATTACCTTTTTCCTTCCCTGAAAGTACTCCTGGATCTGTTTTCTTTGTTCTCTTTGTGTCCCGGGGCGTTCTTTTTCAAACCCCCCAGTCGGGTCGGGAGATGGCCCGCTCACCCTGAGCCTGGTTCTGCTGGAGGTTTCTTCCTGTTAAAAGGGAGTTTTTCCTTCCACTGTCGAAATGCATGCTCAGTATAAGGGATTGCTGCAAAAGTCAACCCCAGTGACTTCCCCTTTTCCCCCCTCTACATGCTCACCAGGAGGGGGAAATGCTGCAAGTCACTGAGGGATGCAATCTGCGGGTTCCTTAGATAGAAAAACCCCTTTTTCCAATTTAAAAAGAAAACAAATCTGACTGCATTTTCAAGATTAAGATTAATTGTAATGTATGTACCTGACTTTTGTGAAGCGCCTTGAGACGACATGTGTTGTGAATTGGCGCTATATAAATAAACTGAATTGAATTGAATATATGCATGTCCATCTGTAAGGAACTACTGGGGGGGGTGGCTATATAGCAACATCTCTGAACCCAGACAGACTTGTCTGAGTATTTCAGAAACTAATCTGCTGGGATTTTTACACACAACTATCTTTGAGGTTTATCGAGAATAATCTGAAAAAGAGACACTATGCTGTCAGAAGCAGTTGTGTCCACAAAATTGTTTGGAATATTAAAAAGGACAGAATATGCTATAAAGAACATTAAAGCATGAATCCATCCTGATGTGTATCAACAGTTCAGGCTGGTGGTGTAATGCTGTAGGGAATATCTTCATGGGGTACCTTTGGCCCCTTAATTTAAGCTAAGCATTATTTAAATACCAGAGCCTACCATAGTAGTGTTGCTGGCCATGTCAATCCTTTTATTATCAAAGTGTACCCATCTCATGATGGTTACTTCCAGCTGGATAAAGCATGTCACAAAGCTCAAATAATCTGAAATTGATTTACCAAACATAACAATGAATTTACTGGACTCCAGTTACCTCCACAGTCCCCAAATCTCAATCCAATAGAGCACATTTAAGATGTTGTGGAACAGAAGATGTATATCATAGATATTCAGTGAACAAATACGCAGTAACTGTGTGATGTTATTATGTCAATACGGATCTAAATCTCTGAGGAATGTTTTGAAAGCCTTGTTGAATATATGACATGAAACGATAAAGTAGTAATGAAGTAAAAACAAGGTCTAATTCTGTAGTCTCTTGGCCAGGACACTTGCAAAACAGATAGTTAATCTCATGTAACTCATTGCTGATTACATAAAGGCCTAAATAAATAAGTAAAACTAGTAACGTGTACCTAATCAAAAGGCTGGTTAGAGTATATAACACCTATTAGTGCACTCTGGTAGGGGGGAAGTGCCCAACTGACATTCTGGAATGGACCTAGTGTGTAAACAAGTTTTTACTAAGGCCCTCCTCTCCTGACTGCAGGACTTGCTGATTGATGGTCTTGCACTCTGTATGAAGTTGGCCTTTGTTGCATATAATAAATACTAAACACATTGCCATCTTTATGATTGGTGCACCGAATTACACAAAAGGTATCTTCAGTTGAGATTTCCATGGAAAAAATGTCACAACATGCTATAAGAGACAGGTCAGTCTGAATTAGCCTCATTAGATATTTACAGCAGACACTTCCGGAAGCTTTCAATGGTCGTTTGGAAAATTTTATTTTTAACACACTGGTTTTCACTTTCACCACTTTTTATTTACTGCAGTCTTTTTAAAATTAATTTGACATATGTACCACATGAATGGTATTGGAAATTGTCCATAAAATATATTCTTGCACACACTGTTCCAACAGGTTCTAAAAAAGTCAGAAGGTACATAACCAGCCGATATGACACCAAAGCACCCAGTACACCAGGTCGTGACATAAATTATCCCTCTCACTGCTCTTCATGAAGTGGAGAAAAGAGACCGTGAATAAAGCTTTAATCTGTCAGATTTCTAACTGAGCATGAAGAGAGTCAAAACATTAAAACCCAATATTAGTGCGCCTTAACATAACCAGTAGTAACAGTTACAATAGCCAGTAACCCAATCCATAATATAGTTTTGCTCTTTTTTCAAACACGGTTATGCCCATTATAGCTACAGAATAGAAATCTGTATGACATGACGTTAGAGTTTGGACCTAAAAGTGTTTTAGGATTGAAGCTTTTAAATAAACACAGCAGTAATAAATACTCTGATCAAAGAGTATTTCTGTGGCAAAAAGTGACCAAAAACTCATTTCCCACTGAAGGCTAAATTATTTAAAAAACTTGGATTTTTTTTTTATCCAGTTAAGTTGTGTGCTTTCTGTTTCCACTGCTCGAAAAAACCACGAAGATTTTTAAATTAATCCTAATGGGCGATCACCTGAACCGGGTTCGCGAAATTTTTCCCCCCTTTGTGTATTTTCCCGCTTGCTTCACTGAACTCCGCTTGGCATTTTTTTCCCCCGGGAACGCTTCGCCGCGTCATAATAGAAAAAGCTTCCATTGCTGCTTTCTGGTTTCAAAAATGAACACGGCAACATGGTTTTCGGGGTAATTACGGTGTTTTCCTGTGGGGAGCCGAAAAACGCCCCCGACTCGACGTCCCTGGGTTCACCAGATTCTTCAGGGCGGGGAAAAGTTTGGAGAGTACCACCACCTATCCAGGACTGGTCTGGAAAGCGGGTCGTTTTCAGCGGGACTTCCCTCTATCCAGGGCCCCAGTTCAAAATTCTGTTTCCGCGGGGGGAAAGAACGGCCTCCGGGACCCAACTACCGGGAAATTCCCGCTGCTGAACCCTGTCCATCTGCTTCGGTGAGTAAATAAAACCCGCTCAGTAAAAAACAGCCCATTTTTTTTTTCCAATCTCCTAAAAATTTAAATATTGTGCCAACAAACCAGGCCAGGGCCTTTCTTACTTTCTCGGTAAAAGTAAATTTAAATTGGGGCATACAACTCTATTATCTGGTCCTCTATCTTCACTGACAATCGCTTCTTTTCCGCTGCGGTCCCTTTTCCCCCCGTCACAGCCCCATCCAGCCCCGATTTGGTTTTACCGGAAACCCCGAATTTTTGGAAAAAAAAACTTTTCAACTCGTCCATCGCTCTTGCTCTGCTCCCGCTCCACTCGGCGTGCCTTCCGCGCCGCGTCCTCTGTCTGCTTCGCACCACGCCGCGCCGCTCCGCTCCTGAACGCGCCTCTACATAGGGATAACATGTAAATCGGCCGCTCCTATCGCAGAATCCACGTTCGTTGTGAACGCACCATAATGCTGTCTAGGGAAGTTGTGAAGAAACCTGCACTCCACCTCTAGTCCAGCAAGTGCCGTGAATCATAGATTCAAAGTCCCGCTGAATGTCTTCACCGGGAGCCTTGTCATGAAATTAAAGCAGGTTTATTTAGAGATCAGGCAAACTAAAATACAGTTTATGTTTGAAAAAAGAACATAGGGAATGAATCAGGTGCTAAAACAATTTACAAACCGGATTCCAAAAAAGTTGGGACACTAAACAAATTGTGAGTAAAAACTGAATGCAATGATGTGGATGTGCCAACATCAAATATGTTATTCAGAATAGAACACAAATCACAGATCAAAAGTTTAAACTGAGAGAATGTATCATTTTAAGGGAAAAATATGTTGTTTCAAAATTACCTGGTGTCAACAAATCCCAAAAAAGTTGGGACAAGTAGCAATAAGTGGCTGGAAAAAGGAAGTTGAGCATATAACGAACAGCTGGAAGACCAGTGAACACTAATTAGGTCAATTGACAACATGATTGGGTATAAAAAGAGCTTCTCAGAGTGTCAGTGTCTCTCTGAAGCCAAGATGGTAAGAGGATCACCAATTCCACCATTGTTGCGCAGAAAGATAGTGCAGCAATACCAGAATGGGTTCCCAGCGTAAATAGCAAGGACTTTCAAGTTATCATCATCAACCGTGCATAACATCATCCAAAAGATTCAGAGAATCTGGAACAATTGCTGTGCGTAAGGGCCCAAGGCCATAAACTCTACGTGATGCTCGTGATCTCCGGGCCCTTAAACGGGGCACTGGGACCTCAAACAGGAATGCCACGGTCAAGGAAATAACAGTATGGGCTCAGGAATACTTCCAGAAAGCATTGTCAGTGAACACAATCCACCATGCCATCCGCCGTTGCCAGCTGAAACTCTACAGTGCAAAGAGGAAGCCATTTCTAAGCAAGCTCCACAAGCTCAGACATTTGCACTGGGCCAGGGGTCTTTTAAAATGGAGTGTTGCAAAATGGAAGACTGTTCTGTGGTCAGATTAGTCACGATTTGAAGTTCTTTATGGAACACTGGGACGCCATATTATCCAGACCAGAGAGGACAAGGATAACCCAAGCTGTTATCAACACTCTGTTCAGAAGCCTGCATCACTGATGATATGGGGTTGCATGAGGGCTTGTGGCATGGGCAGCTTGCATGTCTGGAAAGGCACCATTAATGCAGAGAACTATGTTCAGGTTCTAGAACAACATATGCTCCCATCTAGAGATAATCTCTTTCAGGGAAGACCCTGCATTTTTCAACAAGACAATGCCAGACCACATTCTGCAGCAATCACAACATCATGGCTACGTAGGAGAAGGATCTGGGGACTGAAATGGCCAGCCTGCAGTCCAGATCTTTCACCTATAGAGAAAATTTGACGCATCATAAAGAGGAAGGTGCGACAAAGAAGGCCCAAGACGATTGAACAGTTAGCCTGTATTAGACATGAATGGGAGGGCATTCCTATTTCTAAACTTGAGAAACTGGTCTCCTCTGTCCCCAGACGTCTGTTGAGTGTTGTAAGAAGAAGGGGGGATGATGCCACACAGTGGTAAAAATGGCCTTGTCCCAACTTTTTTGGGATTTGTTGACGCCAGGTAATTTTGAAACAACATATTTTTCCCTTAAAATGATACATTCTCTCAGTTTAAACTTTTGATCTGTGATTTTTGTTCTATTCTGAATAACATTTGATGTTGGCACCTCCACATCATTGCATTCAGTTTTTATTCACAATTTGTTTAGTGTCCCAGCTTTTTTGGAATCCGGTTTGTATAATAAAATGATGAATAAACCACAATCAGTACACATTGGGGACTGTGAATTTAATTTATAATATTTACATGGTGAACTCATGAATTCATTCTGTTTTATCCTTTGTGAACTTAGCATAAATTGCCTTTTGTCTTATTCAGCGAACTGAAAGATCTAGAGCTCACTAGTAAACCTGCAGTCTGAGAACAAAGTGCTCAGTTGAGACTGAAGAAAACTGTGACATTTATTAATCTTAAATGGAAACAGGCATTTCCGAGCCTTATCGGTTTCAAAAATAATTTTTACTTTGTAGTCTGTTTGCTAATGTGTAGCAAGTCATGGTGAAGGCTGAGATTTCTGAGGCAAAGCCTTTCATTGCCTGCTTTGACATCCAAACGGTGAAGCTTGCCCTTCTACACCAACAGCTTCCAACCTGTTGAAGATGCAACACTAGTTCTACAACAACACAAGGTGATAGCCACCTTGAAGAAAATCAATGAACACATAACAGTAGGCTTAGATGGAGTGGCGAGCAGGGTACTAAAGGCAACTGCTGAGCAGATGTATTATATTTGACCCCTTTCCTGCAGGAAGGTACTGATTATGCATGTGTAAAAATAATTATAAATCCTTAAAAAGAAATCTGTGAAATGTTTATGTGATGTATATGAATAATCTAGCAGACCTGGAAAAACACTCTCCCACATATAAAGCAAGCTGGATTCAGGTAAAAACATACCACTTCTCCATGAGACCTCTAAGGTAGGTTTCATCAAAGCTGCTCTGAGCCTTTATCCCCAGGTTTCGTTCTCAAGCTTCTGGAACAATATTTCAGCCTTATCTATTGTATTTTCAACGATGGCTAGAAAACACAATAAGCCAACATCAAAATCAAAAACAAGAAATCCAGAAAATGTGCTATAGCCACTTCAAGTCCAACATGGCTCTTACATAGCTGTGGCAGTGGAAGATGCAAAACTTGAATAATTTCTAATGCACACAACATTCAGACCTGTTTATTCGTCATCTAATTTTTATGGTTATACACTCATGCACAAAGAGAGTCCCTTCGTGTAACAAAGGGCAACTTGACCAGATATTTTAATGGTAAATGGTAAATGAAGCAAGCACACCTGGTCACACATAAAATGTGTTCATGTTGCACACTGCTGTTTTTATTCTGCTCCTGGATTCTGGTCTGGAAACAAGTTGCCATCCCCCAGATGGAGAGTGTTGCTCTGGGTTTTCATCCTGGGAGCTGATCTAAAGTCTAAAGAAAACTCAAGTAGAGAAATGAGAATGGATTTTCAGGCCAGGTTGGGATTTGTGATCAGACAGAATAAACAGCTTTGAAAAACAGGAGCAGTAACAATGGGAGAGGAAAAGACGAGACCTTACACAGACAAATATGCAAACACACGGATAGATGCTGACAAGACACAGGTGGAAACAAAGAAGGCAACTGCAGGATCAAGCCAACATAGAGACAAGACCAGACGTGATTGGAATGGTAATGACAGAGCTGAGACTGGAAATAAAGAAATATCAACATACAAGTATAACAACTGCAACCAAAGCCACAAATCCAAGTATAAAACAAAAGAGAAACAAGGTAAAATGCAAAAGGATAATTAGCTACTCAAAAGAAAAGAAAAATGGAAATCTAAATGGAGAACAGCAAAAAAAATATAGACAATCATCACTATATGAGGACACTTTACAGAACACACAGCAACAATAAATGATTGTGTTACTGAGGGATCAAATTTACACTCAGGGAAAAATACAAACAGAACAGAAATAAACCTTTACAGGACATGTATCTGCCTATCACCAGCAACTATCACTAAAAGAAGAAAAATAAATGACATTTGGCTCTTAAAAGTGTACACACCCCTGTTAAAATGCCAGTTTTTTGTGTTATAAAACACTAAGTAATCATTTCAAAACTTTTTGTTGCAATTATAAATATTGATATATTATTTAATATTAATATTTTTTATTTTTTATTAAATAATAATTTGCTCTGTTAAGGGTTGTCCTGTAAATACCAGCCCAATAAGGCTGTGGTATTAGGACAAAATTGAACGGGATGAGCCAAGCTCTGACATTGCTGAACAGCAAAAGTCTGTACACACACAGAATGAATTCACAAAATTTCTTAAAATACAAGAATTTATAAGAAAAATAAGTCAACTCAAAATCAAACATATTTCAATCAACGATTCATCAACGATCAATTGAACGATTATTCCAAGAATAAGGAAGACTAATGGGCTATGTATAATATTAACAAGTGAATCAAAGACGGATGACAACCATGACCAAAGAGTGATGCAACATTACCATGCAATGTTTGGAGGTGAGGTTAAGTTAATCTTGGACTGAGGTAATAATTGGTACTTTCAAGTGGTGTGTTGCAATCACACTGCAACATAAGAAAAAATATTTTTTTAATAAAATCATATTTTAAAGAATGATCTGTATGATTGACTCTCAGTGGTGTTTAGTTAGCTGGCTTTGTACTCGTACTTGTATTCAAACTCGTCTTCTGCTTCTTCCGGGACCGGGTTGCGGGGGTAGCAGACTAAGTAGAGACACAGATTTCCTTTTCCCCAGACAGCTCCTCCAGCTCCTCCGGGGGGAGCCTAAGGCGTTCCCAGGCCAGCGTGTCCTGGGCCGTGCCCTGGGCCTCCTCCCTGCGGGACATGCCTGGAACACCTCCCGAGAGAGGCGTCCAGGAGGCAGGTATAGGCAGGTATAGATGCCCGAGCCCCCTCAACAGGCTCCTCTCGATGTGGAGGAGCGGGGGCTCTACTCAAAGCTCCTGCCTGATGGCCGAGCTCCTCACCCTATCTCTAAGGATGTGCCCGGCCACCCTACGGAGGAAGCTCATTTCAGCCGCTTGTATCCAGGATCTCGTCCTTTCGGTCATGACCCAAAGTTTATGGCCATAGGCGAGGGTAGGAATGTAGATTGACCAGTAAATCAAGAGCCTCACTTTTCGGCTCTCTCTCTCTCTTCACCACAACGGACTGGCACAGCGTCCCCATTACTGCGGCAGCCGTACTGATCCGAATGTCGATCCTCCGCTCTCTTCTCCCCTCACTTGTGAACAAGACCCCAAGATACTTGAACTCCTCCACTTGATGCAGGAATTCCCCTCCAACCTGAAGAAGACAAGCCACCCTTTTCTGGTCAAGAACCATGGCCTCGGACTTGGGGGAGCTGATCTAAATCCCAGCCGCTTCACACTCTGCTACGAACCGCCCGAATGCATGCTGTAGGTCTTGGCTAAAGAGGGCCAGCAGAACCATGTCATCTGCAAAAAGAAGAGACTAAATCCATTGGTCCCAAAACCAGACCCCCTCCAGCCCTCGGCTGCACCTAGAAGTCCATATAAGTTATGAACAGGAAAGGTGACAAAGGGCAGCCCCGCCGGAGTCCAGCATGCACCGGAAACAGGTCCGATTTAGTGCCGGCAGTGCAAACCAAACTCCGGGTCCGCTTGTACAGAGACTGAATGGCCCCTAATAAGGGGCCTCCGACTCCGTACTCCTTGAGCACTCCCCGCAGGGCACCACGAGGGGCACAGTGAAATGCCTTCTCCAGGTCCACAAAACACATGTGGACCGTTTGGGCAAACTCCCATGAACCGAGTACCTTGTACCTTGCAGAGAGTGTAGAGCTGGTCCAGACAAAAACCACACTGCTCCTCCTGAAGCCGGGGTTCGACTATCGGTCGGACTCTCCTCTGCATTACCCTGTCATAGGCCTTACCAGGGAGGCTGAGAAGTGTGATCCCCCTATGGTTGGAACACACCCTCCGGTCACCTTTCTTATAAAGGGGGACCATTATCCCCAGTCTGCCAGTCCAGAGGCACTGTCCCTGACCGCCATGCAATGTTGAAGAGGCATGTCAACCATGACAGCCCCACAACATCCAGAGACTTGAGGTACTCAGGGCAGATCTCATGCACCCCTGAAGCCCTGCCAAGGAGGAGCTTCTTAACCACCTCGGTGACTTCAGCCTGGGTGATGAAAGAGTCCAACCCTGAGTCTCCAGCCTCTGCTTCCACCAGGGAATGTGTGACGGCAGGATTGAGGAGATTCTCGAAGTACTCCTTCCACCATCCGATAATGTCCCCAGGTTAGCAGCTCCCCACCTCCACTGTGAAAATTTTTAACGAAGCACTGCTACCCCATTCTGAGGCGCCGGGCGGTTTGCAGGTGCTTCAAGGCCAACCGGTAGTCCTTCTCCATGGCCTCACCGAACTCCTCCCAGGCCCGAGTTTTTGCCTCTGCCACAGCCCGGGCCGTGGCACGCTTGGCCTCACGGTACCCATCAGTCGCCTGAGGAGTCCCACAAGCCAACCACAGCTGAAAGGACTCCTTCTTCAGCTTGACAGCATCCCTTACTGCTGGTGTCCCCCACCGGGTTCGGGGATTGCCACCGCGACCTTACTGCCACAGCTACGGGCAGCAGCATTGACAATAGATGAGGAGAACATGGTCCACTCAGACTCTATGTCTCCAACCTCCCCTGGAATCTGGTCAAAGCTCTACCGGAGGTGGGAGTTGAATACATCCCTGGCTGAGGGCTCCGCCAGACGTTCCCAGCGGTCCTCACTATACGCTTGGGCCTGCCAAGTCTGTCCGGCTTTCTCCTCTTCCAGCGGATCCAACTCACCACCAGGTGGTGATCAGTGGACAGCTCAGCCCCCCTCTTCACCCGATTGTCCAAAACATGCTGCCAAGGCTCTGAAGACACGACAACAAAGTCGATCATCCACCTCCTACCTAGGGTGTCCTGGTCCCAAGTGCACTGATGAACACCCTTATGCTTGTACATGGTGTTAATTATGGAAAATCTGTGACTAGCACAGAAGTCCAATGATGAAACACAACTTGGATTCAGATTGGGGAGGCCATTCTTCCCAATCCCCCCTATCCAGGTGTCACTGTTGTTTCCCACGTCTGCGTTGAAGTCCCCCAGCAGAATAACGGAGTCCCCAGGAGGGGCACTATGCAACACCCCCGACAGGGACACCAAGAAGGCCGGGTACTCCACACTACCGCTCGGCCTCTAGGCCGAAACGATAGTCAGAGACCTGTTCCTGACCCATAGGCGCACGGATATGATCCCATCATCCACTGGGGTAAACCCCAACACAGGAGAGGCGGCGAGCTTGGGTGGATTTGCTTGTTGCCCCCCAGCTCACCGCCTCTCCCTGCAGGCCACTCCAGAGTAGAAGAGAGTCCAACCTCTCTTGAAGAGCTGGGTTCCAGAGCCCACCCTGTACGTGGAGGCGAGCTTGACTATTTCTAGTCGATATCTTGTGACCTCCCACACAAGCTCAGGCTCCTCCCCCCCCAGCAAGGTGAAATTCCACATCCCTAGAGCCAGCCTAAGCCTCCGGAGGCGTTGAGGTCTCCAACTTCGTGTGCTGCCCGATCCTCTTTGCATCATTCCCTCATAGTCCACCTTGCAGGTGGTGGGCACACTGGGGGATGGCCTCGCGTCTCTTGTTCGGGCTTGTCCCAGCTGGGTCCCGTGAGGAGCATCCCAGCCACCAGGTGCCCTCTGACTAGTCCCGACCCCCGGCCTGGCTCCAGAGTGGGACCCCAGCTCCACCATACCAGGCGATTGTGTGGTCCTCATGAAGGCGTCTTGAGCCGCTCACCCAGAGCCTGTTTGCCATGGGAGGCCCTACCAGAGGCATTTAAGCCCCTGATAACATAGCTTCTAGGATCATTCGAGCACTCAAACCCCTTCACCACTTTAAGGTGGTGGTTCAAGGAGGGGTACTCACACTCACACATAAAGGCACAATAATATTTAAGGAAATATTATTTTGAATGAGGACCAACAACCTTTTCTGGGTATATGATCTTTAGTGGTGTTTAATCAGTTTAGTAAAATAATATTTAGGGAAATATTATTCCTAGACTGGAAACATCCTTTCTGGGTAAATTATCTTCAGCTGACTCATTATGTGGGTGAGCATGTGTCTTAGCCATTAGCGGTTGGAGATAACAGAAGAAGCTTATAGCTTGTTACCAGAATAAAACCCATGCCTTTAAAATAGCTCTAATAAAAGGGTTGAAATGCCTAAGCTTGGACGCCACGTTATGGCTGATCTTCTGTGTTTAAAACCACCCTTTAAATAAAGTTTGTCTTAACTTTAAAAACACAACACAAACAAAAACCAAACATAATGAAATGCACATTGTTTAGAATATTCTTTCAAAAAATTTTCCGCCCAAAAACCCCTGATGATTGGGGGTGTTTGGTTTGGTTGCGGGTTTTCCCTTATGTTTCTAAATTTGAGTTTGGGGCCCCTGTTTGTTTATTTTTTTGGAGGTGGTGCTATGTTTTGGTTTTTTGATTGTTGTATTCGGTTTTCTATGTTTCTGGATTATGTTCTGTTCTTGCAATGTTTCTTAGGTTTGATTATGTCCGGGTAGTATTTAGTCCCTGTCATGCTTTGTTTTCACTCTCTGTCTCTATTTAGCACTCCGTTTAATTCGGCCCACCTGCACCATGTCAGTCAGCTTTTGTTTTTCACCTGTGTCTTACCATACGTATACACCCTCATTCTGTTCATTCCTCGCAGAAACATTATGGATCACTTCTCTCTGTCACCTGTTCATGCCAAGCCTGTCTTGCCTGTCTGTCCATGCCTGTTTTTGCCACCACCAGCTAAAGTGAGTTTCATTTATCAAATTTTTTTGTTTACTCACCACCGCTGCTTGCTGTCGTCTGCATTCTGGGGTCCTCCACTACACCGTTCCTGACACAGCCCTTACACGAACCATGCTGAGGAGCAGTTGTCCTGGCCGTTGAGGAAAACATCCACGTATGACTGCTCCCTAAGGCTTAGCTTGCAGCTAACCTCTGTAGCAGTGGGGCCGAACTGCACGTTACTGCTGTGGCCGAGGTGCTGCGGTCCTGTTGTCCTTCCTTCAGGCCAGGAAAACTGCTGAACTCGGCGTTGCAGAGACAAGGTCTCTGCTGGGAACTCTTTGGAACACAGTGGCTTCTGTAGGCCTGAGAAAGAATGGTCAAGCCATGCTTGTACCTTAATCACCGCCGTTTGTGAATGAATACTGGACACAAACAGCAATTCATTCCTACTTAACTGTGTGCATCGTATGACTCTCTTGGATCCATTTTGAAAAGTTATGTCTGTTTCCCAGCAAAGAGACATTACCGCGCTTGCCTCTCAGGAACCCACATCTTATATGACCTTAGTACTACATAAAACGTCTGCAAATACACTCACCGGCCACTTTATTAGGTACACCTGTCCAACTGCTCGTTGAAGCAAATTTCTAATCAGCCAATCACATGGCAGCAACTCAATGCATTTACGCATGTAGACATGCTCAAGACAATCTGCTGCAGTTCAAACCGGGCATCAGAATGGGGAAGAAAGGTGATTTAAGTGACTTTGAACGTGGCATGGTTGTTGGTGCCAGACGGGCTGGTCTGAGTATTTCAGAAACTGATGATCTACTGGGATTTTCCCGCACTACCATCTCTAGGGTTTACAGAGAATGGTCCGAAAAAGAGAAAATATCCAGTGAGTGGCAGGTCTGTGGGCACAAATGCCTTGTTGATGCCAGAGGCCAGAGAGGTTCGAGCTGATAGAAAGCCAACATTAACTCAAATAACCACTCGTTTACAACCAAGGCATGCAGAAGAGCATCTCTGAACACACAACACGTCAAACCTTGAGGCAGATGGGCTAGAGTAGCAGAAGACCACACCGGGTGCCACTCCTGTTAGCTAAGAACAGAAACCAAGGCTACAATTCGCACAGGCTTACCAAAATTGGAGAATAGAAGAATGGAAAAACGTTGCCTGGTCTGATGAGTCTCAATTTTTGCTGCGACATTCGGATGGTAGGGTCAGAATTAGGCGTCAACAACATGAAAGCATGGATCCATCCTGAAAAAAAGGGGGTCCAACCTGATACTAGCAAAGTGTACCTAATAAAGTGGCCAGTGAGTGTATATTAGATTGTTTCTTGTCTAAGACCTGTGTATTTGACCCCACAGGAAAACTTTCATTAGTCTCTCTTGAAGTCATACTTTTAAAATTTGGACTAATTTAAAAGGTGACATTTATGCATCCATGTTAATGCATTTTTATAAATTATTTTCCATCCAAGTTTGTGTTTTCCCTTAAGAGTTACATTAAAGGGGGGAGGAGCTCTTAACTGATTTAGGAAAGCCTGTTTAGAAAACTGGCATTTTAACAGATGTAATGACATTTATAGGAATCACCATGTATATGAGTAGGTAAAGTGTTTACAGTAGAAAATAATATCTTTGTACAGTAAAACCAGTAAAAACAAGTGGCTTGGAGCATAAATGTGCCTTAATTATCCCACTACATAAACAAATGATGATGCATTAAGAAAACACGCGAGAAACGTGATAAGAGTTGTGCCGGTAATAATGAATGTAGCAAAACTGAGTTGTAAAACTAACAAAACACTGCACATGAAGCTCTACAGAGATAATCTTGTAGGAAAATATTGGTAATCTAGCCTGTGTTCTCCTCGATGTGAAGCTGTGGCAGCTTTAAAATGATGTTTCATAACCTCTTCATTGCGCAGGCACAATTCATCACTCTGATCATTTCTGTTCAACACCAGATGCTGAGCAGAGCTCCAGTATCCTCAGTGTTTCTTATAAAGGTTTCTAAATTTAATTGTAGCCGAAAAAAGCAATGAGCCGCTGTACCTTCTTTTTCATACATTCAGATGGTATAAATTTGAGTATAAGAGGATAAAGGAATGTGATTTTAACCTTCTGACAAAACACGATGGTATAAATTTGAGTATAAGAGGATAAAGGAATGTGATTTTAACCTTCTGACAAAACAGAAGATAAAAGGGGCTCAAGGAACCATTAACAACCAATTTCCTTAAGTGTCAATGCTTCAGATCTTAATGGGAAAGCATAACGAAGGGCTTTCCTGGTTATAGAGAAACCAGTGATGGGACTCTACGTTAGTACCGTCAAGAGCGTACCTGCCAGCTGTCACTAGACAACATGCATGAATACTATGGTATGCCAACTGCACTGCTGCTGAATGCAAGAATCCGTGTAGCTCATCATTAGACTGGAGTTCTTTTACAAAGACACTGTGTTTACAGTAAAATATGATTGGTGTCATCTACATATTGATGGTTATGCCCCATCCTGGAAACTCAGTTTGAATTGTCACCATCTGGAAGGTGTAAACAATACTATGCGACATAACAAGGGTGAGGAACAGTTTCTGATCCCATAGTTGTAGCCTTCATTAACTGCCTCCAAGGGTTGGGTTAGGTATGTAATGGTAATGGTTAGGGTTAGGGGTAGGGTCAAGGTTAGGCCAAAAAAAAGGGTTGAAAATAGAATGGAAATCAAAGGAAGTCAATTCGAGTCAATGCAAGGTCCTCACAACATACAGTAAGACAAGTGTGTGTGTGTGTGTGTGTGTATTGTGTGTCAACTAATATTTTTGTAAAACTGTTCTCTCAATAATAATAAACTTTATATTTTCAATCATTTCTGACTATACTTATTTCATTTTATTTAATTCTTGCTTATATTTTATCTTTTATAATTTCTTTTTTTTTTTTTTTACCGTCTCCTGTCCGGCAGAGTAGCGCTCAGAATTGTTGTCTGAGTGCCAAGAAAAAGCCCAACAGATTTACTTTCACAAGTGGAGCATTACAGCTAACGCTTTAAAGCTCTGCTTGATATTCATAAAAAGAAACTTTATTAGAAACTGCTTTGGGATTATCTCAATTGTTACAGACACGTGGACAGAAATGAAAAGGGGAAAAAAAGAAGCAAGAAAGGGACAAAGGGGGGCAAAAAGGAAAAGGGGGAGAGAAGGAGAATAGAATGGAGGAAAGAAAGAAGGATGAAAAGAATCCTAGATAACACCCTGCTTGCTTCTACACCTGCAGAAACGTTCATATTAACAGCTTTTTAACCAAATAGTGCACGGTACTTATGAATGCAAGATGTATTTAGTGGTAAATGTGGCTCAATATAGAACATTTGTGTATCTGTTAACACCTGAATCTAAACACCTGTGGGTGTGCGCGCTTGTGGATACAAGGATTCTCCATAAAAATATACAGTAGTGACGGTGAGGTGCCACAGACCTGCCCCTTGGACCCGGGACAGATACGGAGGAGATCCAAGCCACAGACATCCAAAGGCCCCCCAGAGCACAGGAACCCCAAGAGAACCACCGCCGGGACTACCGTGACCCCCCAGAGAGGAGCAGGGGAGAATCTATAATTTCTGATTGCTCATCTGCTTAAGAGTTCTCAAATCATCTGGACATACTGGTGAGAATGGTAAAGGTATTTATGAAACTGAAGTGTTTATTTAGAAAGGCCACATGTATAACCTGTTTTATTAAATTATAAAATCCACCTTCTAATTGTTATTGTCATAGATAATGCCTAGATAATGTACTCGTACTCGTCGTCTTCTGCTTTATCCGGGACCGGGTCGCGGGGGCAGCAGACTCAGCAGAGACGCCCAGACGTCCCTCTCCCCTTGACACCTCCTTCAGCTCCTCCGGGAGGAGCCCAAGGCGTTCCCAGGCCAGATGAGAGAAAATAGTATCTCCAGCGTGTCCTGGGCCCTGCCCTGGGGCTCCTCCCGGTGGGACGTGCCTGGAACACCTCCAGAGGAAGGCGTCCAGGAGGCATCCGGTGTAGATGCCCGAGCCACCTCAACTGGCTCCTTTCAATGTGGAGGAGCAGCGGCTCTACTCCGAGCCCCTCCCGGATGGCTGAGCTAGATAATGGGTTGCAATTATTTTATTGGCTGAGAATACCTGTGAAGGACTGATAACCTCTCCAGGTTTTCTTAAAACACTCACAAACAGGGTTTTCATTATGACTGCAGATATCTCTCTTTCTTTGCATTGTTTTAACACACTCCTGAGAGCCCCAGAGAAAGGTGGAGGTGCTCACATTTTCTCATTACTCATTACTCATTTATTTATGCATGTATGTAGCCGGACCCAAATGCTACCTCTCTGCAGTCTCATTGGATTTTCATGCTCTCTATTTTCAATTTTGGTTTATTGCACAAACCTTGCAAGCACATTCAGGCTTGGGGTAAAGTGGACCATACACACATAAAAGCAGAGCCTTCTCACTGATGATATTTAAACAAGAATCAGCAGACGTCCTGTGTTTGTCTGTGCTGAAGCAGCAGCTGTCCAAACAATAACCAGAACACTTAAAGCTATTACAAACCAAACAAGGAGGTGCTGTCTCTGTGTGTGATTCAAACACTGTTCTCCTCACAGGGGAGTGAAAACACAGGAAACAGTTGAATTTTGTGTTTGGTGACCAACTGTTTACCTGAGCAAAATGCAAGTTGTTAGTTGCAGACGTAGTAATAACTGTAATGGAAAAGAAAATCAGAACAATTTAACATTTTTTCAACATTTTTGACCTTAAAGCTTAAACTTTTTTCTTCATGGGGCCTCACAGCAGTGCATCTGGTCAGGTGCTAGTTATTTTACTTCATCATCATTTTATATTGTTTAATTTTGGTCACTTCATACTCAACTTTTTTGACTATAGAAATAGCCATCTAACACAGAATGTTGATGTACAGGGGTTGGAAAATGAAACTGAAACACTTGTCATTTTAGTGTGGGAGGTTTCATGGCTAAATTGGACCAGCCTGGTAGCCAGTCTTCATTGATTGCACATTGCACCAGTAAGAGCAAAGTGTGAAGTTCCGAATAGCAGGTTTTAAGAACACAGTTTTGCTCCAAAAATATTGAAATGCAACAACTAATGGGTGACATACCAGAGTTCAAAAAGAGTACAAATTGTTGGTGGAACGTAGTGCCGGCCAATCTGTGACCCAAGACAGCAAGTCTTTTGTGATGTATCAAGAGCCACGGTATCCAGGTAATGTCAGCATACACCAAGAAGGACGAACCACATCCAACAAGATTAACCTGTGGACGCAAGAGGAAGGCTGTCTGAAAGGGATGTTCGGGTGCTAACCCGGATTGTATCAAAAAACATAAAACCCACGGCTGCCCCAAATCACAGGCAGAATTTAAACTGTGCACCTCAACTCTTCTCCGCGGTTTCCACCAGAACTGTCTGTCGGGAGCTTCCACAGGGTCAATATACACGGCCGGGCTGCTATAGCAAACCTTTGGGTCACTCATGCCAATGCCAAAACGTCGGTTTTCAATGTGCACGAGAACGCAAAATCTTGGGCTGGGACAATGTGAAAACATGAATTGTCTCTGATGAGCAGAACCTTTACTGTTTTCCCCACATCCGGGAGAGTTATGGTGTGGAGAAGCCCCAAAGAAAGCGTACCACCCAGACTGTTTGCATGCCCAGAGTGAAGCGATGGGGTGGATCAGTGATGATTTGGGCTGCCATTATCATGGCATCTCCTTGGCCCAATAACTTGTGCTAGATGGGCGCGTCACTGCAAGGAACTACCGAACCATTCTTGAGGACCATGTGCAATCCAATGGTTCAAAACATTGTATCCTGAAGGCGGTGGCCGTGTATCAGGATGACAATGCACCAATAGACACAGCAGACTGGTTAAGATGGGTTTGTATGAACAGGAAAAGTGGAAGTTGAACATCCCCCATGCCTGCACAGTCACCAGATCTAAGTATTATTGACCCCATTTTGGTGTTTTGGAGGAGCGAGTCAGAAAACCATTTTTCCTCACCAGTATCACGTAGTGACCTGGCCACTATCCTGCAAACAAAGAATGGCTTAAAATCCCTCTGACCACTGTGCAGGACTTGTTTATGTCATTCCCAAGACGAATTGACGCTGTGTTGGCCGCAAAATGAGGCCCTACACCATACTAATAAATTATTGTGTTCTAAAACCAGGTGTTTCAGTTTCATTGTCCAACCCCTGTATATCCACCTTCAGGATGTTTCATTGAATTTGCAAAAGTGTCAAGAGCTCCAAAGCCAACCTACCCAGATACCAGGAAGGCTGAATGCATTACGCCTAAACAGGATTAAATAGAGGTCATTACCCAAACACAGAGTCCAGAAGATAAACAAAACAATTTGGCGAGCTTTTCTTTCTGCTCCATGATCGATTTTTAAATCTCACCTCTTTTTTTGGATGAATGAGCTCACATTTAGAATCTGAGGAGCTGTGCTGAATTATGAGGATCTAGTGATGTGTGGAGAAAAGAAGGGAGCTTACTTACTTCTGTGTGATACACTGTTGAGAGCTAATTGGGATCTGAATCCTGGGCTGAGACAAAGGCAAACACCAAAATTAAACGATGTGGAGCTTTGCAACATAAAAGAAGATGTGAAGCAAATACTAATGTTAAGCCAGCCGTAGGATGGGACAACCACTGAACTACAAAGACTGGTAAAATCTAAAAAAAAAAAAAAAGCACAACTTTAACCCATCCTCCTGCACTCCTAGAAAGGATGAGTCACACCTGGAATCCCTGTGCGTCTTACCCATGCGTGTGAATGTCTGGACCTCGTTGGCCTAGTAAATGACTACATCTAGGATCCAAAGTATGGTTGTTTGTGTATCTGGCGATTGTATAATGGCCAAAAATTAGGCTGGTCATCTTAACCTTTCTGTCTGAGCTTCTGCAGAAAAAGAATCCAACCCAAAGATTCCTTGAGAGAAAAGAACACAGCGGGTTTCCCCCTCCCTGCCTGAAGAAGACAGCATTGAAACTGTAGCACCTTACGCTGCCTGTGTGTGTCAGTCCGAGAAGAAGCTTGCTCTAGCTGCTAGACTGAGAGCTGCTGCCTCGTCTCCTTTGTTCATAGCTTTGTCCATTGAACCTACTAAACTCACTGGCCCATTGGACATCTCCTTGAACGGTTTACGTAAGAGGTTGTGTACTCATATTCAAAGAAAGAATTTTGTTTGTAAAAGAGGTGCTGTGTGGGGTAACAAAGAGCAGAAATTTCATTCCAGAAGTCATTAGGAAATGAATATGCCTTACTCCTCCCAGGCATCTGCAACACAAGATACAAATACTCTGTCCAACAGTGAGGAGATTAAACACTAAATTTAGGTAATCTGAATGTTGGGTTTTGATGCATCTGAGGGTCCCAAACCATCTGCATGTAGAATTTTTTTGCTGGAGAGAAGCACTCCAAATGATTAAATGTCTCTGGTGCATGAATGTTGTTATATATCAGTTCCTTCTGGTTTCCTGACTTCTCACCCACAGACCATATTAACCCTTTGAACCATGTTGTTTGAGGTCTAAATAATGACTTTATTTACACCAAAGCTGTTGGCAGAGAGGGCTGAGCAAAAACATTTTGCCATATTTTCTTTTGTCAGCAAATCACAAACTACTTTTAATTTACATTGTATTATTAATTTGATTAGTATGTGCACTATTCTGGCATAAAATTATAACCACCTGCCTAGTACTGTTCTTCCCCCTTTTACACCTAAAAGACACCTGACCCGTCGAGGCACAGGACTCCACGAGACCCTTGAAGATGTGCCATTGTATCTAACAGCAGGATATTAGCAGCAGAACTTTTAAGTTGGTAAGTTGGACTTGTTTGCCCTGCATATTCTAGAGATCTATCTATCCACTGTCTATACTAGCTTATCCTTGCAGGGTTGTGGGTGGCTAGTGCCTTTCTACGTTGTCATTGGCAGGGTAAAATGGACTGAATTTATATAACACCTTTCCCAACATATCAAACACTCAAAGCGCTTCACATCAGAGCCACATTCACCCATTTTTAATCACAAACGTACTCACATTCATACACTGATATAAAGATCTGTAGGCAACGTGAGGTCAAGTGCCTTGCCCAGGGGCATATCGATATGTGGCAAGACAAAGCTGGAATCGAGCCCACAACTTTTGGAGGGCAAGACAACTACTCTTCCCACTGACCACAGTCGCCTCCACCCTAGACAGATGGCCAGTCAATCACAGGGCAACACAGACAGACAGACAACCATGCACACACTCATACCTAAGGGCAATTTACTGGAGACACCAGTTGACCCAACAGTCATGTTTTTAGGACTTTGGGAGGACCTGGAGAGAACCCTCACATGGACAGGGACGACATTCAAACTCCACTTAGAAAGACATCAGGTCAGACTTCAAACCCAAGTCCTTCTTGCTGCAAGGCAACAGTGCCAACTACTGTGCCACCATGCGGCAGCACATCCAGATCTGGGTAGTTTTGGTGCAAAATAACAGTTGTTCAATCTTTTTAACCCTTCCTGAATTCCCATTTTACTTTGTGGCAGACCGCATTCTTTTACCCAAGTTTTAACAGCATAACTTTTCTCATCGTCTCTGCCAGCTTGCCTCCCTCGCATAGTGCTTTCTTGTGCCACGTGTAGCCCTGGAAAGAGTGCACACATACTCAGACATCCATGTGATTTAGAAGAAACTTATTAGACCAGGCCACCTTCTTCTATTGCTTTGTTCTGAAAATGAACGTGCCCATTGTTGGTGCTTTTGGCGAAGATAATGGACCTCGACATATACAACAGACAGATATACCTTATATACTCTTTCTTTTAGAACCAACATTTACCTTTTTAGCAATCTAAGCTACAATAGCCCATCTGAAGGCTGGTCAATGTGGTCAACAAGGGCCATCATGTGTATCAGTGAGCCTTAGCTGCACCTGAAGCTTTTGCCAGTTAACCACTGATGCTTCTTTGAACCACCTATGCTAGAAATCAACTACTGAAGGCCAGAACACTCTACAAGACATTTGACCAAGTCATATAGCCTTCACAGCTTAGCCCTTGTCAAACTACTGTATTTTAACAGTATAACACAAATCAACTTTAAAGATGAAATTTTCACTAACAACTTAAAATTTGCCACCCACTAAACGGCAACCAGGATGCAGAGATAATGAATATTATTCACTTTGCATCATATTAGGTCTGACATGTGCACAGATCAGACATATGTCATTGTAAGGCTACAAGTAATGAATAATCTTAACAATTATAACTAATAATTTATACGTTTTTGAATTCAACATGTTTATGTCTGAGTGAATCAGGTGAAATAATTGATCTTTTACAATCTGTAGTAATGCAAGAAGATCAACATCACTTTTTAATTTACAAATACTATCCCAACAAACTTTATAACTTCATACTTTATCCATTATGAAGTAGAGTTAGCTGTGAGAAAGCCTTTTTGTGGTTCTAACTGTGTTTTGACATATGTCATATTTAGATCGTGAGAGAAAGGTGTCATCTGACAGATCAAAATACACAAAATCCTGAGAGGTACATCAGCAACCCTATTCACCTTGTTAGTAAGACATTACCACAGAGCACATAGTGGGGGCAAAATTCCCAGGCAATTAGTTGTGCAGAATGTGTATCCCAAACGAAAGCAGGTGAATATGGTTTGTAGATTTTTTCCACGGAGCTGTAAAGGAGAAAATCTGCTCAGGCCTTTAGGGTCATGGACGTCAGAAAATGTCAATAGTACCTGAAAAGAAATAAAAACACAGAGCTGGTACCTGATTGTCTGAAATGCTGAAAGGTTGGCCAAGCAAGATGTTCTTCTAAAGATTAATGACTAAAAAGTATGACTAATTCCCTTTTTGCAAATTTCTAAAGTAAAACAGGCTGTGGATAAAATCCTTTTAGAATGACTTTATGACTAAAATAAATAAGCAGTATGTTGAATAAAGTATTCAGCTGTACATAGACACATGCATTAAGACAGAAAGACAAACACGTGAAGAGGTGGATGATTAGGAATAAAAGCAGTGAGTGCCCTGAGATGAGTCAAGGGCTTTTGCCAGCGGCAGTGAAGGAAAGATGAGAAAAAACTGTTGTCGGATTTATATGAGGAAAAAAAATTATCTGAAGCCTAAAGTGTGGATTTATGATCAAATAGCTTCAGTCATGTGAAGTTGTATGAACCTTTACAGCATCAGAACAGAGTCCAGGTCCTTGCATGATCCTGAAATTGTTTTCATGATACTTGTTAATTAGTGTCATTACAAGGGAGAGTCCAGCTGAGCCTCTTAGCCAGAATAAAACATTTAAATCCATTTCCCTTCCGCTGACTTTATTTCAGAGCATCAAGGAGGAAACGTCCCAGGATGTTTGTGTTTAATATACAGTATTTAAAAAAAGGTTTCTGGAATTTTTGGAGAATATATGAATGTCTTGTTTTTGGACTTCATTTGAAAGACCTCAGTTGTGGAGCTGGGCAGCAACTAGTTACATTTACTCAGTTACATTTGTTTGAGTAACTTTTTGAAAAAAGATTTTTTTCTAGGAGTAGTTTTACTGCAGGTTATTAAAAGTTTTATTATTAAGTATTATTATTAATAGTATTATTGTACTTTATTAAAAGAAGTAAAGGAGTAGTTTTTACATTTATTATTATTTTGAAGTAATGCTACACTTACTTAACACAGTCTCTGTCTTCTCTACCCACCTCCAGTTGAATGAAGAACAAACATGTGTTAACCAGAAATCCACAGATACAGACACACACAGGGTTTGTGTACTCATTGTCTTCCACTAATCCGGGACTGGGTCGCAGGGGCAGCAGTCTCAGCAGTCCCAGCAGTAAAGTTGCTCAGACTTCCCTCTCCCCAGAAATATTCTCATGGTCTCTGTGGGAAGCCCGAGGCGTTCCCAGTACATCCGAGAGACATATTCTCTCCGCATGTCCTGGGCCATCCCCTGGGCCTCCTCCTGTTGGGATGTGCCAGGCATGCCTCCCAAGGGAATTGTCCAGGTGGTTTCCAGGAAGAGATGTCCAAGCCACCTTGATGTGGAGGAGAAGCGGCTCTACTTCTAGCTCCTCACTATTGCATATTTTTATGGAGAAACCTTACAAACAAAAGCGTGCTCACACTTACACCCACAGGTGTTTGGATTCAGGTGTTAACAGATACACAGATGTTCTATATTGACCCGCAGTTACCACTAAACACATCTTCCATTCATTAGTACCATGTACTTTTTGCTATACATGTTTCTGCAGGTGTAGAAGCAGTCTTCTAGGGTGTTATCTTGTATTCTTTTCATCCTTCTTTCTCTCCTCTATTCTTTTCTCCTCCTCTCTTTCATTTCCTTCTCTGTGTCCATAGCAATTGAAATAATCCAGAAGCGGTTTCTAATAAAGTTTCTTCTATAAATATCAAGCAGAGCATTAAAGCTGTAACGCTCCACTTGTGAAAGTAAATGTGTTGGGCTTCTTGGCACTCAGACAACAATTCTGAGGCTACTCTGATGAACAGGACATGGTAAAAAAAAAAAAAAGCCAGCCAGGCCCGATAGGAATCCTTCTTCAGCTTCTTCAGAATCTCTTACCTCTAGTGTCCACCACCAGGTTTGGTGACAGCTACGGGTGGTCGCATCAACAATAGAGGTAGAGAATATGATCTACTCGGTTTGTTATAAAGTGAGACTTTCTATTTGTACACAAGCTCATTATTTTAATGTTATTTCCTATCTGCTGAGCCTACTGTACCATCTAAAGGTCAGGTAAATATACCGTAAATGTTACTGGAAGTACTTATCACTGATCTAATGTATATACATTAAATACTGTAATCTTTGATATCAGTACCTTCATGGGAAAAATGTGATTTGGAAGTGTATTTTTTGTGCCTTCTTGTTAATTTGTAATAATGTTATGTACATTTAATCTTTTTTTTATTATATTCATTAAAATAACAGAATTTGCATATAATTTTCTAATTTTCGCTGCCTAATAAGTCATTTTGTACAAATTTTATGATCAAATGCTTACTCAGTTCTTGAGTAGCCTTTTTAACAAATACTTTTTTACTATTACTTAAGTAATTTCTTGAATGACTACATTTTACTTTATTGAAGAACAGCTACTCTTTTGCATGAGTATAGTTTTTGGCTACTTTACCCACCTTTGGTTAGTTGTAATGTTTGATTACAGGTTATAAGTTAAAAGGGAAATAATGTCCTCAGTACAAACTGTCCTGTTTCCATTTAAACAAGACTGCACTTTTAACTTGCAAATCATTATTAGTTATTATTTGAGGTAATACTTAATTGTCATATATTTTCCATGGCCATATGACATAATATCTCAGTAGACGACAATAATAACAACCACAGTAGGCCATCTTCAGGTCACAGCGCAGCTGATATATTTTTCCAGCATCTTGTTAAGGATATTTTAGTTCTGTTGTCATCCAATATTGATCAATGGCCTTATTCTCTTCTCTACCTCAATGCTCAACAGCTCATTTCTCCATAATTCAATGTGTGCTCATGTTCTGGAGGGGTGACAGTACTTAATAGTTCTCTTTTTCATGTTCAATATAATCATTCAATAGTTATCATTTCCAAAGGTATCCTTCAGACTAGATAGTTTATAATGTGGTTTGTCTTTGCCTTTTCGTGACATCCTTTGTTTCTTTTTTAAATCATTAAGTTTCAGGTGGCTATTAGAAAGTGCTTTTGTCTTTTCATTTATACATTCACTTGCCATTTATTAGATGCACTTGTTCAATTGCGTGTGAATAATGGCTCAGCCAGTTACATGACAGCAACACAAAGCATTTAGGTATTTAAACATGTTAAAGAGAACTTTCCCAAACGGAGCATCAGAATGAGGTAGACAGGTGATTTTGGCAGCTTTTACCATGACATGGTGGGTGGTTCCACAAAGCCTGGACTGGAGTATTTCAGAAATGGCTGATCTGATTGGATTTAAATGAACTACCATCATCAGGTTTACGGAAAATTATTTAAACAGAGAAAATACCTACTGAGAGGCAACTGTGTGAATAAAAATGTAACAAAATTTAGACTACAATTACCACAAACTCACCAATAACACAGAAAAAAACATGCCTAGTTCACTGTGCTTCAATTTCAGCCACAAAATTTAGATGCTAGGGTCAAAATGTTGCAAAAGCAAACTGAAAGCATGAATCTATCCTGACTTCTCTCAGTGGTTCCGGTTGGTGGTGTAATGGTGTGGGGGATGTTTTCGTTGCACACTTTAGTACCTTTTAGTACCTACTGAACATCGTTTAAATCCCACAATCTAACTGAGTATTACTGCTGATCAAGTCCATCTCTTTATGATCACAGTGGACCCATCTTCTGATGGTTGCTTCCAGCAGGATCATGTCACGAAGCTCAATGAACTCCAATGGCCTCAACAATATGAGCTCAATGGAGTAACTTTGGGGTGTGGTGGAAAGTTAGGAAAATATCATGGATGTACATCATGTAAATATTTATATCGCTGAGGAATCTTTCAGACACGTTGGTGAGTCTATGGCATTAAGGTAATTCTAAAGGCAAATGGATCCAACCCAGTATTAGGTTTATTTGATAAAAGGACTAAGTATATATTGAATAACAAAATAAAAATGTATTGCTCTCTTTCAGCTAATGTAATTAAGCTATGCCTTTCTACGATGTCAGGAGTTTAAATAACATTTAGAAAATAGGAGGTTTTTGTCAAATCTTATGACGTTTTGATTTAATCAATGTGTCTCCTGGTATCTGTGATGTTTTAACACCATTCTGCACCCATGGTTTTTGTGGTAGCCAACTGCTTCCCGAACCTGTGGCGGTTTGGAGTCTAGCTCAAACAGTGAAAACAGCTGAGTTTCTGACATTTTCCTCTGCATCAATCACCATTTCATCAAACTCAGTTCCAGGATACTCAGGTGGTACCTTGGAGCATCTGCTCTTCAGTATGCAGGGAGGCAAGTTTTTCCAGTCCACATGGATTACTGTGCCAGGGATGTTGCTATGCAGTCATGTTTCAGTCAAGAGGAAAGAACAGCCGTCTTGCTTTGTGCTCCATGTGTGACTGCAGCCATACACCCAGTCATACATAATCCACCTTATTATACTCACATCCATGGGAGCCTAATTAGGTTTTAATATGAGGAGCAAAGTCTGATTGATAGTGACGATATCCTACATAATTATAGCCATAGCAAAAACTTTTTCTAGTCAATGTTACTGTGCTAGGTACACCTGTAACTCATCCATTAATTGGATAACACTCTGAAATGGGTGCACACCTGCTGTGTTTTATCTACCCCCTTTCAGGGTTCCTGTACAAGCTTATTAACTTTATCTTGTGCAAGCAATGTTGTAAATCTGAGCAGGTTATAAAAATGTGACATTAATCCTCCATCTGTAAGACACATCAGGTAATATTCTGAATAAACATGGAGTAAAACATAAAATAAGTGAAGCAGTCTTTGAAATTTATGAATGGTGGTTTGTTGCCTGTTGAGTGAGTGGAGCCTAGAAATCCAGTAAATTAAAACAGAAAAAATACATGTTTGCATATGAAGTGCTATCCCATGAGTGATGGAAAACCATCTGAAACACAGGGAAAGAGGAAAGGCTGCTGCTGTCCTTTCAGGGAGGTGCCATTTCCTTATTTTCTCTTTTCCTTTTTCCTCTACAGACAAGCTGTTGACACTAGTGAAGACTCAGCAGGAGGTCTTGTTTAAAAATAACCAAAATTTCAGCTCTGCCAGACTCCATCTCAACAGCAAGACCAACCCCAGGCACCTTGTGGAGGGAGGCTGCTGTTCTGGATAAAGTATGAATGGAGAGAAAATATCAAAAAAACAGAGATGGTACATATTGTTATGATAAATTTTAACCCAGTACCCAAGTTGCTTTGCAACTATTACAGATAAAATAATAATAATTTGCTTATTTGATTTTCAGGGATTTTTGCAAATTTTGATTCAAACCTGAATTTTGCAAAATAAAGTTAGGGTTTTGGTGTTTTTAAAATGTATGCATTTGCACAAATGTTCAGATCACAATGTGGACTTAACTATGGGCTTTCAAACCCCAGCTTTCCCTTCAAGAATCATTTAATGTTTGTGCAACATATCATTTCCTTTTGAGTGTTTTGCCAACTAACTGTTTTAAAGAACCACTTCTGGGATGTGGGGTTACCGGCGTTTGGATCGGCTGGGCGGCGATGGTGGAGCTGAGCTGGATAGTGTTTCTCCCTGGGCAGTTGCAGTGACAGGAATGTAGTTACAGTGACAGGAATGTAGTTATTTTATTTATTTTTATTTTTTATTTTTTTTGTGGCTGAGTGGGGCATTGTGGGGGCGTGGTGGGGACACCGGCCCTGGGGATCGAGTGGGTGAGTTTATCCCGTCATGCTGCGGGGTCGGGGATCCTGTTGTGGGTGCAGTGCTCGGCGGGGTCTGCCCTGTTGCGCCGGTAGGCGAGGGTGGTGTTGTGCGGGGCCCTTGCCTTGCCGTTGCGGCACGCTGTGTGGTGGGGGAGCGGGGTGCGGCGGGGGTGCTTAGAGCGGGGCTGCATGTGGCGCTTGCGCTGGGTGGGTGTGGCTTCATCGGCCTCTCAGCTATGGAGTTCACCTGTGGGGGTGGGCCCCTGTGGGGAGGGGATTCGTGGCTTTTGGGTTCGGGGGCATGTGTTCGATATCGGTGTCCCTGTTGGGGGTGGCCCTGTGGCGAGGCTCATGTTGGGGTTCACTGGGGGTGGGAGACTCATGGGGTTGGGATTGGAGCTCGTTGGGGGGTCGGGACTGCTCCGTCCTGGGGCGGCTCTGGTTGGCGGGCTGGTTTGGGCCATGTGGACCCCTCTTTTGTACATAGCCCCCTCTCCGGAGGTGTATGGGGGTTGTTGGGGACTGGGTCTGTCTGCCTGTCTCTGCCCCAGGAGGGAAGGGGACCACCTCCTGGGTCCGGGGGCTGGTTGCCCCTAGGGGCTGCTGGCGCCCGGACCCTGGAGTAGAGAGTATGCATGGGGAGTGTGAGTGAGTGTATTACGTCCATTGTTGTTTGTCTCTACGTTGGGAGCGAGTGATTTTATGTGTGTGGATGAGGGTGGGAGTGGGTGAGTGACTGTGAGTGCCTGTTTTTTTTTTTTTGTGACAGGTTGGGTCTTGGACTGCTCCCTCTCCTGGATCAGCTTAGGCCCCCCCATATTATGGGGGGCCTATTTCCTCCCCGCCACCCTGCCTGCCGGTGGTTGGAGTCTCTGCCCGCTGGTGTATCTTGTGTTCTCGGTGTCCCGGGGCTGGGTTTCTTTGGTGTGTGCTGCCTCACTCCCGTGGCTGCCTGCCGAGGCCATGGACCCCTGGGCTCTGTCGGGCCTCTGCCTTGGGGTGGTGTGTCCCGGGGGCTTGGTCTCTGGGTCCATGGCTGGATCTGCTCGGGCGTGGACGGCTGCCGGGGGGGCCAGTGGGCTTGTCGCTGCGGTTTTCCCCGGGCTTCTGCACTGTCGCTGCTGGTGGCTCCCCGGACCTCGCCACTGGCTTCTCTGGGGGGGTTGCGGTAGTCCCGGCGGTAGTTCTCCTGGTTCCTGTGCTTTGGGGGCCTTTGGTGGTCTGTGGCTCGGATCTCCTCAGTGTCCGCCCGGGGACCACGGGGCAGGTCGGTGGGTCCTCACACTCGCTATTGCATATTTTTGTGGAGAAACCTTGTATACAAAGCACGTCCACACAGGTGTTGATAGATACACAGATGATCTATATTGGGCTGCACTTCTCACTAAGTACATTTTACATTCATAAATACCGTGTGTTATTTTGCGTATAAGCAAGCAGGGTGTAATCTTTTATTCTATTCATCCTTCTTTCTCTCCTCCACTCTCTCCTCCTTTTTCCCCTTCTTCCCTTTTGCCCCATCTCTCTCTTTGTCAAGCTTCTGTTTTCCTTTTCATTTCAGTCTCCGTGTCCGTAACAATTGAAATATTCCCAAAGAAGTTTATAATAAAGTTTGTTTTATAAATATCAAGCAGAGCTTTAAAGCAATAGCTGTGATGCTCCGCTTGTGAAAGTAAATCTGTTGGGCAATTTCTTGGCACTCAGACAACAATTCCGAGCGCTACTTTGCCGGATAGGACACAGTAAAAAAAAAAAAAAAAGAACCTTGGTCCCTGATCAATAAAGTGTTTTTTATGGTAGTGTGTGGTATAATTTGGGTATTCTGATAATGCGCTGCATCTCACTATGATGTTGTCTGGGATTTGGGTTAATTATAGAGATTCCCCGATCAGAATTCCCAATCCCAATCTCTGGATTTTGTAAATCTTTGACCTGTAGTCATCGAACTTTAGTTGATTCTGACTTATATTTGAGAACTACACTACAAAAGA
>JAHHUM010000537.1:0-32457 GCA_036173005.1 Crenichthys baileyi | reverse complement strand
CTCAGACCCCCAAAAGTGCTTACAGGATGCTTTATGAATGAAAATCTATAATTGTGGAGCTTGACAAAGGTTTCCCAAAGTAATCCCTTGGCTGTGTGGTTCTGTCAGAGCTTACCCTTACTGTTAAACCGGAAATTAACAAGACAGAAGAAACAGCAGACTGTTGATTGTACAGTTTAGAGTTCAAAGGGCTGCTGTTTTTCTCTCTGTCACCTCCACCGCTTGCATCCTCTCAGTCTGTCTGTCTGTATGATGATGATGTTATGATGGGGCGGATGTCTGAGGAGCAGCCTCAGCCTTCTCTTCCTCCTCCTCCTTTCCCGTTCTGATCTGTGACATTGCGGTGCTCCCGCTCTTTGATGTAAGGATTGCAGAGACAGATGAGAGGACAGGGGGGACGAGCGGCATAAGAGGACGATTGTCAGGTCTTTTGCTGTTTATAAACTAACAAAGGGTCTGTGAAACCAACTAATCTGGTAATAAGAAACTGCTACATTACCCCTAAATATACTGTACTTTAGTGATATTTATGCTGTTTTGCACAAAGGCAGGACTCAGAGATTTTTTATGGTTTGTTTCACAGCATTAGAGGCCATTATTTATAGTTTTTTTCTTTAAGTAGGCAGACAGGAAGTGGGGTGGAGAGAGGGGAAAAAACAATGCAGCAAACGTCACCCAAATCGGGGACAGCTGCATCATGGAGTATGACTTACATACATGAGTCGCATACTCTACCGGTGCGCCACAAGCTGTGACCCAGGATCTTTTAAAATATAATCTGGATTGTTTTAGATTCGTGAGTGCCTGAGTTTTTTTTGAAAACACTGGGGCAGAAATGTTACCAATTTTCCTTGAAAAGTCAGAGAAATTAAAAGAATGGCAAATACCCTAACAATCTAAACTTGGACCAGTTTTGACAACTTGAACACAACTACATTCATTTTTCTATTACTTAAGTGGACCAAAATTTTAAAGGGCCATTCTTCTTGGAGACTAACATCTGATTGCCTGATTTCAGGTGGGCAGCTTGCCTGTTCACCACTTTGTACCATGCCTTAGCATAATTAAGGTTCAGACTGGGTCTTAATGTAAAAAAGAAAATTAAGTCCAGACTTTGACTAGTCCACTCCAAAAACCTTAATTTTTGTGTTCTCATAGGTGGACTTTGCAGCTGTGCATCTCCTCAAGATGTTCTGTACAGAGTAAGGTTGTCCAGTTCCTGATGATGAAGAAGCCCCTGACTATTGCACTGCCACCACCATTGACACAAATAACTAAAGCCCCTTTCAGATCATAGTTCTGCAAACATGAATCCCCCAGTACCAATCACTTTGTCCTTTAAATTCAAGTCAGTCCTAAAAAAATCACGGGCCACATGTATTTTCAGATCGTCTATCTGGTTGAAAAAAGGGGATCTGGCCTAACTGAAACTGAGCTGCAGCACGTGGCCAAGACCATACAAGGGTTTAACAGGACAGGTTCCTTTCAAAACAGGCCTCACCATGGTTGACCAAAGAAATTGAGTTCACGTGCTCAGCTTCATATCCAGAGCTTGCCTTTTAAAAATAGACGTATGATTGCCGCCAGCATTGCTGCATGAGGTTGAAGAAGTGGAGGGTCAGGCCCTGTCCGTGCTCAGACCATAGTCCACACACTGCTTTAAATTGGCCTGCATAGCTGTCTGCCCTGAAGAAAGCCTCTTCTAAAGATGATGGACAAGAAAGCCTGCAGTTTGGTAAAGACAAGCAGACTAAAGACGTAGATTACTAGAATCATGTCCTGTGGTGTGTTCTGTCTACAGTAAAGCATGGGGGTGGGAGTGTCATGGTTTGGGACTGCATGAATGCTGCCAGCTGTTGGGGAAGCTACATTCATTGGAGTCAACCATGAAGGCCAACCTGTACAATGAGCCCCATAATCCTCTCCCTTTGGAAACTCATGTTGGAATCCCTCCCACAGTACTCCAGCATGATACTGACCCTCCAACACACCTCCAAGATTGACCACTGCCTTGCTAAAGAAACTGAGAGTAAAGGTGCTGGATGGCCAAGAATTTTCTCCAGAAGATTGTGAGTAAGTGTGTGTGTGTGTGTGTGTGTGTGGTGGTGTGGCGTGTGTGTGTGTGTGTTAACGCGTCTTATCCATGACATGGGGGAGATTGGTCCTTCTCTTCGGCCCAGTCGCAGGCCGCTGCTGTCTGTGGGGTAACAGACCCCCTGCAGGGCCCCTCTTTGATTGGCTCCCATTCAGACCCTTTAATCTCTAATGGGCCTGTTTGCTGCTCTGTTTTTGGACACAAACGCACTTCGGACCTCCCCTCCCTTTCCCCAGTCTCAGCCCATCCTCCCCCACCTGGGAGGGAGATGCGTCCCAACCAAATTTGGAGTTTCTGAGTCCCTCATATGAAATTTATGTGATTCCCCAACTGAGCTACCCTAATCTCACTTGAGCTCGTCCTCTGTATGACACAATTTAAAGGGTGAAAAGGCTTTTAAAGTCAGTAGCTTTCAGCTCTGAGTTCAGTTAATTCACTCAATACAAATTTCAAGCTTTCACAACAAATGGTTTCCTTTTAGAAACGGATATTATTTGTGCCAAAAAAGGTTGAGGACGATTTTTTGTAAAACCAAGGAGGCAGCTGTTGTCATTTGAAAACGAATCAGTATCAAGATGAACCAACTATTAATAGCTTGTTTAACTGTAGACTTAAAAGAGTTCAAAATAAATAAGTTTTTTTCTTTTTTTTGTTAATTTCCCCAATAAAAACATTGATTTCTGCCTTATTGCAAAGGTGAGTGGATTTCATTTAACATTTCCTTATTCTCTTATTTCCTTAGATCCAAAAAATCCAACACTCTAACCTTTCTCATTTCGTTCTCAGCTCAAACCTCAACCACCTCAACCTTTAAATTTTGGTAGTAATTTTTACTGGTGTTTCCTAATCAGGATAATGCTTTTGCTTAATCAGCCCGAACTACAGTTTTTGATGCAGTTGGAATCTATCTTTAATAAAAATCTCCATATCTTTTATTATGTTGATTGAGATGGTAAACTGTGCAATTATTGCATTTTACTGTATTTTTATTGGTTGATTCAATGACGGCATTAAAGAATCTGGAGGGTCCACAATTTATTTATTCTAATCAAATGGGATAGCTAAAAAAACAATCATGTAAAAGCTTCAAATGAATAAAGAAGTGTGAAAACAATACACTAAAACCATCACTCATTCGTACTCATTCCCCTCTTTTACATCTTATGCCTTGAAACAACACATTAAAGAAATGCAATGTTTTGTTCCTGTATAAACAGTTTGGACTCCGCTGATACACACCAGTGCTAATTTAGTTGAAGAAATATTTTTCAGCATCTGCCTTCCTTTCCAAACCAAAATGAGATTAAAATGAACTTTAAACTCACGGAGAATCACTGGAACCATGGTGGAAAAGACGGACATTATTTTAGATATTTAAAAAAGGGGAGACTACTGATATAAACAGCCACTGAGACTGAATGTTTGCATGCAATGTACATCCTATTTATGATTTTTGTTTTTTAAAACGTTATTGAAAAAGCAAAATTCAAGTAACGGTAAATTCGCCTGTGTATTGCAAAATGTAGCACCTCAGTGTAAAGAAATGTGAGACAGCCTAAAAAAATGATTCCTTCATAACTTAAAGTCAGAAGTTAAATACAATGTTGTATTATTGAAGTAAAACCTAAAAACACTACAGATGACAAATATGTAACAGAACAAAATGGCATTCTAGTCATTAGGCTATGACTATACATAAACAATAAACGGCATTAAAAATGAACAGAGATGTTGATCTGTATTGTTGCAAACTAATGTATGTAAGCATAGACTCTCCCAGAGCTTCAATTAAAAAGCTCTAAAATTCTTTCTTGCTTTGTCTGACTGTTTGATCCAGCCACAGGCATTATAGTTGTCCATGGTCCGCATGTTGACTGATCATTGGCCAGACGGACCATAATGATAGCCTGATCCTCAGTCTACTGATCAAACTAGCCACAGTTCTGAGGTTATTCTAGTTCTAATTCTAGTTTTGGAGTTTGCTCAGCAGGTTATTATTCCACATTTAGTGTTAAAAGATTATTTAACGTCTCCTCTCTGTTGGTGGGGAAACAGTACATTTTGTTTACACTCCTAAGACTAATTTATTCATAGTGTTGGTCTTCTTTGCATGAATTGTTTAGAATAAACAGAACAAATGGGGAAAAATCCCAAGATGTGGCCTTTGACACAGATACGTAGGATCTGCGAAACACCTCAGAAGATGGCCCTTTGATGCTGAATGGATTCCTCTATGCAGATCAAGGCAGTGATGGCGCCTAATAATCATTGATCTCCATTGCCGGCAGTCTCCAGCAGTTGCCCGCCCCGTCTGTAACACAGTCAGTTAAGACCTCTTCCCTTGTCTCATTGATCCCTATCAACCTCATCAAAGGCTCCCTGGGCTTTGATGGGGCCAGTGGGACTGGTCCCAGTGGATGAGCAGGCACTGCGACTCCCTTCATCAGATGAGGGACAGCAGCTCTGGGGGAAAATTGGGACATTTGAATATCAGCCAATGATTGCAGGACTGGAGACTGGCTGTGGAACACCTCAAAATATTCCAGCAGATAGCAGAGACAACGCAAGCCTGAATACAGTCACTTGATTTAAATGATCCTTGATTACAGACGTAATCCAGGTGATGTTTTAATCAGACTTGTATAAAACAACTAATCTACAGACCATTGAAGTATTCTTGCTTTTTTTTTAGAATATAGTAGATTTTTTTTCTAAGAAGCAGCACTAGGATGATTTTTGTAGTGAACTGTTTGCTCATAACTAGGGTTGACTTAAGAGATAGCCAGAGTCAACTCCAAAAGTATTTTGCAGATGATGAGTTGTTGAAGTGAAAAGGCAATCCAAACAGGTTAAGCGTAAAAGTCATTGCCTCCCTTGTTAAATGATGAAAATAACTGTAGTTTACCACATTTGTTATATTTTGTGACACTAGTGGCTTTTATTCACAATTATCAGACAGGAAATAAGGAGCGAGAGAAGGAGCAAAGATGTATAGCAAAGGTCCTGAGGTGAAGCATCAAACCCCAGATGGCTGCATCAAAGACAAATAGCCTCTGTATGTGGGGCGCCCACTCTGCTGCCATGCCACATGCTGTAACTTCACCACATTTTATTGGTTTCATATTACTTTCTACACCCAGGCCTGGTTGTTCCCGGACTTGTAGAATCAAGAAATCACTTTAATAGAACCTGTTTGACAACATGAAGTAGGCTAAAAGCCCAATCTACAGAATTTTAAGAACGGATTGGAAATGATCATGTGTCGCTTTTTGAAATCATTTAGCCTATTTGATATTGTCAAACAGTTTCTGTTCAAAGGATTTATTGATTCAACAGATCTAGCAGTGATCAGGCCTGGTTGTGTAAATCTGAAACAAAAAATGTGGTCAATCACAGTTCATTCATGATTTAAAAAAGGGGGCAATTATATTTTCACAGATGGGCAGATTGGTTTGGGTTTCTTCATTAAGAAGGAAAAAAAAGCAAGAACAGAAGAAATCTGTAAGGGTGCAAATACTTTTTTACAATTCAATTCAGTCAGTCAGTCAGTCAGTCAGTCAGTCACTGACTGACTGACTGACTGACAATTCAATTCAATTCAATTCAGTCAGTCAGTCATTTTTTACCGCTTCTTCCATAGTGGGTCGCGGAGGAGCTGGTGCCTATCTCCAGCAGTCTATGGGCGAGAGGCGGGGTACACCCTGGACAGGTCGCCAGTCCATCGCAGGGCAACACACAAACAACCATGCACACATTCATTCATACACCTAAGGGCAATTTAGAGTGACCAATTAACCTAACAGGCATGTCTTTGGACTGTGGGAGGAAGCCGGAGTACCTGGTGAGAACCCACGCATGGACGGGGAAAACATGCAAACTCCATGCAGAAAGACCCCCGGCCGGGAATCGAACCCAGGACCTTCTTGCTGCAAGGCAACAGTGCTTCAATTCAATTCAAAAATACTTTATTAGTCCCGAAGGGAAATTAAATGTTGTTGTAGCTCATATTATGCAGGTTTCTTCAGAGAGTTGTAGATGCTGATGGCTGTGGACAGGAAGGATCTCCTGTAGGTCTGTCTTACAGCAGATCTGAAGAAGCCTCTGACTGAAGACACTCTGTTGTTGTACAACAGCCTCATGAAGAGGATGCTCAGGGTTGTGTACAGTGGAGTGGAGTTCTAAATAGTTCTAAATTAGTGATTTTTCATGTTAGATTTTCTGTTAGTGTAACAAATTGAACATAGAAAAACATTTCTATCATATATGAGGTTTTTGGAAAACATTTTTCTAATGCAACTTTGTTCAGTCATATCAGCAAAACTTTAAATGACTTTAAAACAAAAGCAGATCCCTAAAGATTATTATTTGCCTCCCCAAGTTATGTTGTTATTTACTGTCTGTAAAGACAGAATATTGGAAATATTTTCTGCATTGGAAGATGAAAAAACAATGGCATTTCACCTGTAATTAGTTATGGTCCTGATGTAAAAGTAACTTACATTTACACTAATTGCTTCTGCTTGGCATCACAGAGAGACATACCTTCCTTAGGGGATAATCCAAGTCACCTTTTGCTTCACAAATTCAGTGTCAAAACAGTCACATGTTAATGCTGATCCAGGAACATCAAATAAAACCCTTCTTCCGATGTAGCGGCTTCCTCCCTGCACCTACTCTTTCATGCATCCACAACCAAGGTCACCTTTCTTACCACTGCAGAGGGAAACTAAACCTGCTTTTGCACATTATTGCAGAACGGTCAATACATAAAGAAGTGTGTGGACTGAGAGGAGATGGAGGTGTGAGTAGTGACGCTGCCTTTGATGTCAAACTGGTATTTAGAGGATAATGAGGCTGTTAGGAAGAGCAGAAGGAAACGCCTGCTAGTTCACACTTACACCAAAAAACACTCTCAGGAAACTAAGGAACTGACAGTCTGCTGCATGAAATCTGCAGGATGGAAATATTTCAGGATCCTAATTCAAGTTAGAAGTTTTTATTGACTGATTATGTCCTTTAAATATGAAAAATTATCAGTATTACAGCAATGTTCAGGTAAGAACTGAACTAATATGGTTAATTTGGGAACATTCACTAATTAAAGATAATCTAAACCCTGAAAATTTGTTCAACAGGAAGAGTAGAGTTTAATGTCAGTTCCTATATGGCAGGTTTGATAGAAGGACTTTTATGTGATAGACAAACAGAAATTAGGGCATAATGGAGAAGTGGAAGGCAAATGAGATATGATTTTCAAATTCTTTTACAAATAAGTATCTGAAAAATATGGCTTACATTTGTATTCTTATACTCTTAAATTAAACCCAATCCAACTGTCTTCTGAAATGATGTAATTACTAAATAGTCCCCCTGAGTGTAATTTATTTACCCTTTTAATGCAAGGAGCCAAAGATATCCACAGCTCAGGTGGAAGAATCTGTCCACAGGATAACTATCAGTCGTGAACTGAACAAATCTGGTCTTTATGAAAGAGTGGCAAGAAGAAAATGTTGTAGAACTGTTAAAATTCAGTCCTGAGATGTCCTTTTTGTAATTTGTCACAAGCCATGTATGGGATGCTTTTCTTCAGCAGGGACAGGGGTGCTGGTCCAAGTTGATAGGAAGATTGATGGAGCCAAAACACAGGGTTATCCTGGAGGAGATGCAAATACTTGAGACAAAGACTTGGGATTCAGCTTCCAGCAGGACAATGATCCTAAACTTACAGTCAGAACTACAATGAAATGGTTTAAGTCAAAGGATAATCATGTGTTAGAATGGCCCAGTCAAAGTCCAGAGCTAAATCAAACTTAGAATCTGCGGTGAGACTTAAAAATGGATTATTCACAGATTCTCTCCATCTGGTCTGAGCTGGAGCAATTTTCAAGAAATTTTAATCTCTTGATATGCAGAGCTGATACAGACATAGACTACAAGGCTTGCAGCTGTAATTAGAGCAGAGAATGGTACTACATAGTTTTGCCACACGTTCCAGTTTAATCTCTAAAATATTTTGAAAACCTTCTATCATTAATATTTCTCTTCATAACTATACCCTCCTTTTGTCTATCACATAAAATCCTAATAAAATACATAAGGTTTGGAGGATGGAACAAGATTATGAAAAAAGTTGGCATTTCAATTAAATTGATTCAAAAAAGGTTTCTGTATCACCTCAGAAAAAAAATGGAAACTACATGCAATAAATGTAACTGTAAAACAGCTTTTACATTTTTAAAGTGTGTACTTACAGGCCTCATTGAGGCCAGACATAATGTAACCTACTATGCCACCTGTTGACCACATGACACACTCTGCTTTTTCCACTCAGAGCCAGATAACCTTTTAAAGCTTTAAGTTTGCTTCACATTTCATGAGCAGTTAAAGTGCAGCTAAAACGGCTGGTAGTTCTTAAAGAAATAATCGACAGTGTGTTTAAAGCTCCAAAGGTCACTAAACAAATTCACAAATGACTCCACAAAGGGTAGTTATGTTGATCCACTACATAAAACATTACAGTTTGCTATGAAAGGTTCCCCTGTTGTTTCACTTTTAGAACTGGCCTGGTAAAGATGTGTAAAAAGCCTTAAAATGAGCTCATCGTTTATAGAATGTTTTTGAAAAATATAACCTTTAATTTGAGTACATTTATATCTCTGCTGTCAATACTGTCACCACCTCCGTTCTGCCATTAAGACACCACGTAGTCTTCTCCTTCAACATTTCACAACGTTGGAACAGACAGAGAGGGGGATTTTGAAGGTTTCTAGATGGTCCAGAGTTCTGGTTCCTCTCTTAAGCTCAGCTCACAGGTTTCCTTTTTTAGATGTGGGTGCTGAGGTGATCATAGTAGAAGGTTGATTTTGTGTCTAGTGAACCGTTTCTGTCTTGATTTAGCCAAATGTTTGGGACCATTGTACTGAAAAAAAGACCCCGTCCATCAGATTTGTAAACCCTGCTATTTCAAACAGTTCATAAAGGCATGCAATCTAACAAGTTGTCCAAGGTCATTGGAAGAAACAGGCCCACAGCATACAGAATCGTCAGCCATGTTTAACAGTGGTCACCTAACGTGCTTGTTGCTGCAAATCTCAATCCAAGTCTTATCTAACCAAAGCTCACGGTTCCACTTCATGTCCCAGTAGAGTTTAGCAAACTCCACGTTTATGTTTGTGATGGTGGGACAGAAAAATGCTTTTTTTTCTTGCATCACTCCCAAACAACCGGTTTGCATGTGGATAGAGTCTTATGGTTGCTATAGAGACTTGGTGACCCCAAGATGACCCTCTTTCCAGGGGTTCTCCAACAGCTTTGGAGATTTTTTCTACCATCCTGCTCTCTGTGTGGTGGCAAAATAAATATAGATCCTCCTCCATCCCAGTAGCCAGAGGATTAAAGAAATTGACCTATGTGTCACATCATATTTATGCCCCAGGGAAACAAAAAGTTGTGGATTAGGAATTAAAAGGTTCTTCAAACTCTGATCAACTTATAAAAGTAAAAATAAACAATAGTTATATTTATAACAAAAGAAATAGCAGTGGTATTAATATTTGTGGCACTGGTGATCTAGTTGAAAGGAATTGTTTCTTTGCATGGATTTTTTTCCAGCTTAATAAGTAAAGTGAAATTAAAGTTTGGCTTAGTACTAAAATATTTGAGATTATGCTGTCAAAATGTCATTTCTTTTACACTTTTCCTGGGGATATACTAAAATGTACGTGCGTCTGTTTGTCCTATATTTTTAAGATGTTTTAATCACATTTTATTGAATATTTAATAGAAGTTTGTAAGATCTGGAGTTGGCGGGTCAGTCAGAAACTACATCTATGTTTTACAGTTTACATACGCCAAATATGTTAAAGTAAAAAACTATTTTACTCTAATCTGGTGTATGATGGTTGTGCTCAACTGTAGAATCCACAGCTGCCCTTCATCTTAATTTACTCTTAACTCTTTCCAGAAATGAAATGACTGTGTTGGGGTTTTTGTGCTCAGGAGATGTGCAGATAAGATGATAAGGATGGTCCTGAATAGATGTCACTGTGACACAGGTGTGTTTGTGGGGAGATTCACTTAACAATACACGTTTCACACGGAAGCTGAGCAAAATGTTTACAGTTTCAACATGTGTAGAAAGGAGGTGCAGTAAAGAAAACTCAACCTGAAACCACAAAAGCCCTCATTTAAGAGAGCCGTGCGTGCTTGTTGTTCTGCCGTGTTTTAGTTTACATGCTATGATCTGTGATCCTGTGGAAGTAAACAGTAAAAAATGCACCACGCTAAAATTTTCACAATTTCTCTGTTTCCCAGATTCAAAGCTGTTTACACGTCAGACACGATTGTCTGCTCTGTGTTGTTCTAACAGGTATTTTAACAAACTGTAGTCTAGTCTGTTAACATTTATATAAAAATGTTTCAGGAACAAAAATAAAAAAACCACCTGCATGTTGGAAAATGAAGTTTGGCACCGTTTTGCATTTTCACCATACCATATCAAGGACATATCCACATATAACAGTCAAAAATTGTAACAATAGTTAAACAAATTTATTGTAAAAATAAATCACGGAACAACAACGTATTTGCACAAAGTATATTATTAATTTTATAAACCACATTCAGGATGATCCATTAAATGTTTACCTATAAACACTGCATCCATCTAATTTGCCACCAAAGGCAGATTCACAACCAGCAAACATATCTGTGCTCTGATAGACCCCATTTAAATTGGGTCATTTTGCACTTTTTAAAAGGTAATCTGCCCATATTTATTAACAGTGATCTAACTAACAGCCAGGGCAAAAAGCATCAGAACAGACCATTGCTGCATGTGACATGCAGTTAGCAGTCTAGATTTTTGATGTACAAACTTTAAGACCACAGAGCAGTCTGACAGTGCTTTACATCCAGACTTTAGTCAACAGAACTCAATGAAATGAATCTGATTCTGTTCAGGCACACTGAGGAATCTCCGTCCTGCTCGACTGCTGTGCTGAGGGCCAGAAAATTCTAATTAAATTAAAAATACCTGAAAAAGACCTGATACTCCTCTTCTGGTAGAAATAACAGGACATAAGGATGTTCATAGAAGCACAAGCATTTGTTTTTTTGACAATTTATCACAAATTAGTAGTTTGTTGGAGAGATGCGTGTACACATAGAAATGGTATTATTTTATCTGTTTCAGTTTCAATCTATGCTTTTTACCTTCAATGAAATGGGTTAAAGGAGTGAATCCTTCCACTGCCCTTGCAGTGCCGGTGGTGGGAGACAAAAGGACTAACAAAAATCACACTATAATTTTCATATTTTTGAAATACTCTGTTGTTGCTTTTCTCAACAGAATTACAAATGTACTTTTTGTAAATTTCCAAAATCACTCTACTCAGTTGCACATTTCATTAACTTGAGTATGCCATATTTCTTTTTCTTATGTTGTAATTCTCTTCCTGTATAGTCAACTATTTTTGATCTTTATAGTGTTTTATGTTTGTGAGTACCTGTATGCTTCCATTTGCCTTTTACCTTGCAGCTAACACAACTTAATTTCCCCACTGTGGGACAATAAGGGGTATTTCTATTCTATTCTATCTGTAGCTAATTTAGGAATACAATTGTGATACAGTGAGATATTGTTCCAACCTGAAGCTCAATGGAAGGAAATATTTTTCTCTGTCACTTTTGTAGCAGTGGTTTTACTAAGCCCATGAGGACTGAATGCTGCAGTGTTAGTGACTCGATGCAGTCTGCTGGGTTTCCTTAGAAAACTTTATAACCAATTTGAATAATAAACTGAACTTGACTGCATTGTTTGAACTAGGATCAATTGGAATGGGTGTACTTGACTTGGAATCTGCCTGTATAATCAGATTGATTTGTTTTTTGTAAAGTGCCCTGAAATGACAAGTTGTGGATTGGTGCAACATAAATAAACGGAGTTTGAATTGAATCTCATGTGCAGCTGAGCTGAGACTAAACATAGCATCATCTTTGTGGATCAGTCGTCATGTTTTTAACGCGTCTAATCCATTATATCCAATATTTTTATCCTATATTTTTTTCATTTTTGGCCTTTTCAATAAAAAATAAAATGGAAAATCGTTTAAGTAACTCATTAAGTAAACTGTAAACTGTCCCATGCCTATACTCTGGAGCTGCCAAATTGTTGCATTTGCAGCTTGTTTAAAGCAATAAAAATGATAGCTCCCTGTGGATATATTTCTAGATTCAGCATCACGGTGCGTCGTTTGAGGTCTTTTTATATGTGGAAAGTTTGGAATTATCAGCTGTTCTAGTATAAAATCTGAAGCTGACCAGATAAAAACAAGCATACAAATGTATCAGTTCTTATCATCCTAATTGCAGATAATCCCAGTCTTACTAAAACTGGGAGAAATCAGCTTTTTTACTTTAAAACTCAATGCTAGCTTACACAGCAGGAGGCAGTCCAAAATTAGTTTCTTTCTTTGTGTATAGATGCAACATAATGAGTGAACAAATGTGTTTACATCCATTGATCTGAAAGCTGATACAAAAGCTTCTGAGCTGGGAGGAATTTACCTTCTGGACACCAAAATACAACCATTCTGGAAATACGTGTCGGATCCCTGAGAAAAACAGATCCGTGCTTTTCTTCGTTTTTGCTTCTAGTCCGCTGCCTTTAACTTCCGGACCTCAGAATAGGCTTTTTTGATGCTTCTGCAGGGAATCTTCAAGCGTTTCTCTCAGATGGAGGAATGAACTCCAGACCAAGATGAGCAAATATCTCCTCCTCTGAAGATGCTCTTATATATCTTCCCTGTAAACATAACCGATTCATTTACATTATTTAATTTCTGTAACCAGAATAAATTAAATAAAAGGAAGCGATATAAGGAAACTTTGTGCTCAACCTGGAGGTTCAGGTTTGCTTTTAGAAACATAATAGTGGTTAGATATGCTATCCGATGCAGAAGACTTTTGCTGATCATTTTACCTGTTTGTTGTCGTACAGGGCCCTTCGACAAAAAAACGGGAAAAATGATCAGCAAAAGTCTTTTTTGCTCGGTAGATTCTAACCACTTTTTATTTTTTTCTAAAAAAAAAAACCAACCCTCCAGGTTGAGCACAAAGTTTCCCTTATATCAGTTTTTCCCTTTTTTTTTAAATTTTTATTCGGTTGGGGTTTTTAAAAATAATGTAAAGGAAGGGGGGGGGGTTTATTTTACGGGGAAAGATATATAAGAGCATCTTCAGAGGAGGAGATATTTCTCATCTTGGTTTTGGAAAAGGTTCAAATTCCTCCATCTGAGGGGAAACGTTTTGAAGTTTCCCCCTGCAGAAGCCCCCAAAAAAGCCTATTCTGGGGTCCGGGAAAATTAAAAGGCAGCGGACTAAAGCAAAACAAAGAAAAGCACGGATCTTTTTTTTCTCAGGGGACCCGAAAACGAAATTTCCAAAAAGGGTTTGGGTATTTTTGCCCGGGTTTTAGGAAAATTCCCCCCACCCCTTCAAAAGCTTTTGTATCACCTTTAAAAGGGTAAAATGGAAATTTTAAAACACATTTGTTACTCATTATGTTGCATCTATACACAAAGAAAAAAACCTAAATTTTGGGGACCCCCTCCTGTTTGTAAAAACTGGGCTTTGATTTTAAAGTAAAAAGCGGGTTTCCCCATTTTTTAGTAAGACTGGGATTATCTGCAATTGGGATAAAAAACCTGTTTACATTTGTATGCGGTTTTTAAATCTGGTCGGGCTTCAATTTTATAACTAAAAAAGGGCTGATAATTCCAAATTTTCCCCCAAACATATAAAAAGACCTAAAAACCGACGCCCCGGGGATGCGGGAATTTTCAAAGAAATAATCCCGGGGAGCTATAAATTTTTTTTGTTTTAAAACAAGTTTCAAATGCAAAATTTGGCAGCTCCCGGTTTAAGGCTGGGACATTTTTTACATTTTATTTAATGAGTTATTTAAAACGATTTTTCCATTTTTTTTTTTAAAAAGGCCAAAAATAAAAAAAAATATAGGATAAAAATTTTGGGGATGTTAATGGATTAAACGCGTTAAAAAACAGTGACGATTTGACCCCAAAAAATGAGCTTTGTTTAGTCTCAGCTCGTTTGCACATGAGATTAAATTCAAACTCCGTTTTTTTTATGGGGGCACCAATCCACAATTTTGTCATTTCAGGGCACTTTAAAAAAAACAAATAAATCTGATTATACGGGCAGATTAAATTTTCCAAGTACCCCCTTCCAATTGATCCTAAAGGGTTTCAAACCCAAATGGAAAAAGGTAAAGGGGGTTTTCAGTTTAAAATTATTTAAAAAAAATTGGGTTTAAAAAAATTTTTTTCCCTAAGGAAAACCCCAAAGGGGGCAAAACTGCTTTCGAGTTCCTAAACGGGCGGGGGGGCCTTTAAAATTTCCTCAATTTGGCTTGGGTTAAAAAAAAAACGGGCTACAAAAATTTTGAAAAGAAAAAAAACATTTCCTTTCCAAATTTAAGCTTTCGGGTTGGAAAATATCTCACTGAAATCAAAAAATTGTTTTCCTAATTGGCAAAACGGGGGAAATGGGAATAAAAATAGAAAAAAAACCCCTTTTTTTGTCCCAAACAGTGGGGAAAATTAAAAAAGTTTGTTTTACCCTGAAAAGGTAAAAAGGCAAATGGAAGCTACAGGAAACTAAAAAACAAAACCTAAAAAAACTAAATAAAAGAATCAAAAAAAAATTTGCCCAATTACAGAAAGAAAAAATTAAACAAAAAAAGGGGAATATTGGCAAAAACTAAAAGGTTTAAGGGGAAAAATTTTTCAAACAAAAAGTAGAGTGATTTTTGGAAATTTAAAAAAAGGGGGGGGTACATTTGTAATTTCTTTTGGGAAGGAAAAGGGGCACAACCCCAAAATATTTATTAAAAAATGAAAATTAAAAAAGGTGTTTTTTGGGGGTTGTTTGTCCTTTTGTCCCCCACACCGGACTCCCAAGGGCATTTGGAAGGATTCACCCTTTTAACCCTTTCATTGAAGGAAAAAAGCATAGATTAAACTGAAACGGAAAAAAAATAAAATTTTTCCGGGTTTGGTAAACACGATTTCAACAAATTTTTTAATTTGTTGTAAAATTTTTAAAAAAAAAAAATGCTTGGGTTTCATAATTTTTATGCCAGAACTCCGGAAGAGGAGTTTTTTGGGGGGTCTTTTTAAAATTATTTTTTAATTTAATTGGGGAATTTTTCGGGGCCCCTCGGGGCCCCCAGAAAAATTTTCGAGCGGGCCCGGGGAAATTCCCTCGGTTTTTTTGCCTAAACCCCCAAAAAATAAAAGGATTCATTTCTTACCGTTGAAAAAGGGGTTTGTAAACCCCTGTCAAAAGGGTTCTTTGGGGTCTTAAAATTTTGTACATCAAAAAATCTAGATTTGGCAAACCCCTGAAAGCCCATGCAAAGAAAATGGGGTCTTTTTCGGGGAAATTGCTTTTTTTCCCCTGGCTGTTAGTTAGATCACTTTTAAATTTAAATATGGGCAGAATTTAACCTTTTTAAAATTGAAAAATCCCAAATTTTAAAATGGGGCCACGAAAACAATTGTTTGGGGTTTGTTTGGGCCTTTGTGGAAAAAGTTCCCTTGTTGATGGGTTTAAACATTTAATGGATCATCCTAAAATGGGGGTTTAAAAAATTTAATAATATTTTGTGAAAAACCGTTGTTTTTCCCCGATGTTTTAAATTTTTCAAAAAAATTTTTTTTAAACCTATTGTTAAAATTTTTTGACTGTTATATGTGGTTTAGTCCTTGATAGGGTTTATGGTGAAAAGGGGAAAAAAAGGGGGGGCCCCAAAATTTTTTTTTTCCCCAACATGCAGGGGGGTTTTTTTTAAATTTTTGTTCCTGAAATTTTTATAAAAAATGAAAAACAACTAACAACAGTTTTTTTTAAAACCCCTTTTAAAAAAACCCCCCCAGGGGCAGAAAATCGTGTTTTGACGTGGTTAAACGCTTTTAAATCTGGGAAACAGAGAAATTTGTAAAAATTTTTGGGCGGGGTTTCTTTTTTTTACTGTTTATTTTCCCCAGGGGAAAAAAAAAAAAAAAAAAAAAAAAAAAAAAAAAGGGGAAAAAAAGAATGGGAAATCTGAAAACAAAACACGGCAGAAAAACAAAGCACCCCAAGGGTCTTTTTAAAATGAGGGCTTTTTGTGGTTTCCCAAGGTTTTGATTTTCTTTACTGCCCCCCTCCTTTCTACACATGTTGAAAACCTGAAACCATTTTGCTCAGCTTGGGTTTAAAAACGTGTATTGTTAAGTGAATCCCCCACAAACACCCCCGTGCCCACAGTAAACATCTTTCGGGAAACCACCCTTTTTAATCATCTTTCTGAAACATCCCCGGGAGCAAAAAACCCCCAACCCCCGGTTCATTTTTTTTGGGAAAGGGGTTTAAGAGAAAATTTAAGATGGGGGGCGCTGTGGTTCTCCCTTTGAGGCAAACCATCAATACACCGGATTGAGAAAATTTTAGTTTTTTTTATTTTAAACATATTTTGGCGAAATTAAACTGTAAAACATAGATGATTTTTCTAAATTTGACCCCCCAAACCCCAATCTTAAAAACTTCTATTAAATTTCAAAAAAATGTGATTAAAAACATTTTAAAAATAAAAGGCCCAAACAGACGCCCGTACATTTTAGTATATCCCCCGGAAAAAGTGTAAAAGAAATAAACCTTTTTTACAGGCAAATCTCAAATTTTTATATACAAAGGGCCAAATTTTAATTTTTCCTTTACTTTTAAGCGGGGAAAAAAAAACCCAAATGAAAGAAACAATTCCTTTAAACCCTAGATCACCGTGCCAAAAATATTAAAAACCACTGTTTTTTCTTTTTTTATAAATAACATTGTTTTTTTTTTAAACTTTTATAAGTTATCAGATTTTTAAAAACCTTTTTTTAATTCCTAACCCCAATTTTTTGTTTTCCCGGGGGCATAAATATGAATGTGACCATAGGTAAAATTTCCCTTTAATCCTCTGGCTACTGGGTGGAGGAGGTTTCTTTTAATTTATTTTGCCAACCCAACACAGAGAGCGGGAAATGGTAAAAAAAATCTCCAAGCTTTTTGGGAGAACCCCTGGAAAGAGGTCATTTTGGGGGTCCCAAGCCCTCTATAGCAACCATAAAAACCCCCATCCCACATGAAAACCGGTTTTTTTTGGGAGTAAACCCAAAAAAAAAAAAGCATTTTTCTGTCCCCCACCACAAAAGGGGATTTTTTGCTAAAAATCAGGGGGACATAAAAAGGGGAAACCTGAGTTTTTGGTTTTAGATAAAAATTTTGGTTTGAGATTGCAGAAACAAGCACGTTGGGTGACCACTTTTAAAAAACCTTTTGGCCTAACATTCTTTTTGCTGGGGGCCCCTGTTTTTTTTCCCAATGCCCTTTGGGACAACTTGTTAGATTGCATGCCTTTATAAAACTTTTTTTGAAATAGCGGGTTTTACAAACCCTTATGGAGGGGGTTTTTTTTTTTCAGTACAATGGCCCAAACCTTTTGGGCCCTAAATAAAGACAGAAACGGTTCACTAGACAAAAATCAACCTTCTACTAGATACCTCACCCACCCACATCAAAAAAGGGGAAACCTGTGACTGAGCTTAAGAGGGGAACCCCAACCCCCCTCCCCCCTTTCAAAGAACCTTAAAATTTCCCCCTCTCGGGCGTTCCAAACGTTGGGGAAAATGTTGAAGGAAAAAGGACTACGTGGTGTCCCTTAAGGGCCCAGAAGGGAAGGTTTTTGCCCAGTATTGACAGCAGGGGGAATATAAATGTCTCAAATGAAGGTTCTTTTTTCAAAAAACTTTTCTATAAAACGAGGGCTCTTTTTTAAAGGGGCTTTTTACACCTCTTTTCCCGGGCCCAGTTCTAAAAGTGAAACCCAAAAAGGGGAACCCCTTTCATAGCCTGTAATTTTTTTATGTAGGGGATAAACCTAACAAACCCTTTGTGGACCCATTTGTAAATTTTTGGGGTTTGGGGTGACCCTTTTTGGAGCTTTAAACACACTGTCATTTTTTTCTTTAAGAACTACCAGCCTTTTTTAGCTCCTTTTAAACTGCTCATAAAATGTAAAGCAAACTTAAAGTTTTAAAAAGGGTTTTATCTGGTTGATTTGGAAAAAAAAAAAGTGTGTCATGGGGTTTAAACCAAGGGGGCTTAGTGGGTTTACTTTTATTTCGGGGGCCTCATTGAGGGGCCTTTTAAGTAAAACCCCTTTAAAAATGAAAAACCCTGTTTTACAGTTACATTTTTTTTTTGCATGTATTTTTTCCTTTTTTTTCTGGGGGTGATACAAAAACCCTTTTTTTTGAATCAATTTAATTAAAATGCCAACTTTTTTCAAAATCTTGTTTCCATCCCCCAAAACCCTTTTTTGAAATTTTTTTTTTAGGATTTTAGGGTGAAAACCCAAAAGGGGGGGTATATTTTATGAAAAAAATTAATGATAAAAGGGTTTTCAAAATTTTTTTTAGAAATTAAACTGGAACGTGTGGCAAACTATGTAGTAACCATTCCTCGCTCTAATTAAAAGCTGCAACCCTTTTGGGGTTCTTTTGTCTGTATCAGCTCTGCATATCAAGAGTTTAAAAATTTTCCCTTAAAAAATTTGGCTCCAGCTCAGACCATTGGGAGAATCTGTGAATTTAATCCTTTTTTAAAGTCTAAACCGCAATTCTAATTTTTGATTTAGCTCGGGACTTTGACTGGGCCATTCTAACAAAAATTATTATCCTTTGATTTAAAACCATTTCATTGTAGTTTTGACTGTAAGTTTTAGGATCTTTGGGGTCCTGCTGGGAACTGAATCCCAAGTCTTTTGGGCTCAAGTATTTTCATCTCCTCCAGGGTAAACCCCGTTTTTTTGGCTTCCCCAATCTTCCCTTTAAATTGGCCAGCCCCCTGTCCCCGCGAAAAAAAGCATCCCTACATGGCCCTTTGACAAATTACAAAAAGGACATCTCGGACTGAAATTTTTAAAAGTTCTACAACATTTTTCTTCTTGCCATCTTTCATAAAACCAGATTTGTTCAGTTTTTAAAGACTGATGTTTTTCCTGTGGACAGATTTTTTCCCCCTTTAGCTGTTTGGTAAACTTTCTCCTTGCATTTAAAAAGGGGAAATAAATTTCAATCAGGGGGGGATTTTTAATTACATCATTTTGGGAAACAGTTGGGTTGGGGGGTTTTTTTAAGAAATATAAGAAAAACCAAAATTTTAACCATATTTTTTTAGATACTTATTTGTAAAGAATTTGAAAATCATATCTTTTTTGCCTTCCACTTCTCCATTTTTGCCCTAATTTTTTGTTTTTCCCATCACATAAAGTCCTTTTTCAAACCCCGCCAAAATAGGAACTTTTCTTAAAATCTACTCTTTTCCCGTTGAACAAATTTTTTAGGTTTTAATTTTTCTTTTTATGAAAGGGTTTCCCAAAATTTTCCCCATATTTGTTTTAGTTCTTACCTAACTTGCCCGTAAAACTGATAATTTTTTATATTTAAAGGAATAAACAGTCAATAAAAAATTTTTAACTTGAATAGAAACCTGAAATTTTTCCATCCCCCAGATTTTTGCAGCAGACTGTCAGTTCCTTAGTTTTTCCGAGAGTGTTTTTTGGTTAAATGTAAAATACGGCGTTTTCCCTTTTGCTCTTCCTAACAGCCCCATTATCCCCCTAAATACCCTTTGACAAACAAAGGGACGCCCCTAAAAAATCACAAACCCCCATCTCCTCTCAGTCCCACAACTTCCCCCATGTATTTGACCTTCTTGGGGAATAAAGTGCAAAAACAGGTTTTGTTTCCCCCCTCGTGGGAAAAAAAGGGGCCCTTTGGTTTTTGGATGCCCTGGAAAAATAGGGGGCAGGGGGGAACCGCTCCCTCGGAAGAAGGGTTTTATTTATTTTTTTTTTCCTGGATCAGGCATTAACCCTTAAAGTTTTTGGGCACGGAAATTTTTGAAGCCAAAAAAGGTTTAAATTGGAAAAATCCCCTTAAAAGGGAAAGGGATGTCTCTCTGTTATGCCAAGCAAAAGCAATTAGTGTAAATGTAAGTTTTCTTTTCATCAGGACCCTAACTAAATTTCAGGGAAATTCCATTTTTTTTTCATCTTCCCAAGGGAGGAAAAATTTTCCCCAAATATTCCGGCTTTACAGACAGTAAATAACAACATAAATTGGGGAGGCAAATAAAAAATCTTTAGGGATCCGCTTTTTTTTTTTAAATTTATTTAAAGTTTTTTCGGTTTTGACGAAAAAAAGTTGCATTAGAAAAATTTTTCCAAAAAACCCCATTTTATTTATAAAAATGGGGGGTTTTTTTGTTTAAATTTGTTCCTTTCAAAACCCCAAAAATAAAAATCCTAAATTTAAAAATTAATCCCCTCCCCAAAAAGAATCATATTTTCCCGAGGCTGTGTTTTGAAAACGATTTTTCCCGCTTAAAGGGAACCCAAACCGGGAAAAAAAAAAAACCCCCCCCCCACCCCCCCAAGGGGAAAACCCCCCCAACCCCAACCCCCCCCCAAAACCCCCCTTTCAGATCCTTTTAAAACAGGGCCTCAGGGGACCTTCCTGGGCCCTCCACCACAAACATCACAACTCCCCTAAGAAACCCGGGTAAAGTCAAAAACATTTAAAACCCCTTTTGGGGGATGGGGGTAAAGCGGTTTTTTTTGGAAAATTTAATTTAAGCACTGTTTTCCTTGGCAGGGAAGAAGGTCCCTGGGGTTTGTTTTTCCCCCGGCCGGGGGTTTTCCCATGGAGTTTGTGGTTTTTAGTAAATGGGGGTTCCCCAGTAACCCCAAAATCCGGGGTTCCCCCAAGTAAAAGGACAGCCTTTTAGGGTTTAAAAAGGTAACTCTAAATTTGCCTTTAAGGGTAATATTGGTTTAGGGTCGGGGGGGGTTTTGGGTTCCCCTGCGATGGACCTGGCAAACCCGTTCCAGGGGTGTCCCCCCTCTCCCCTAGGCTGTGGGAAGGGAAAATTGGGACCCAAATGGAAAAGGGTTTCAAAAGTGTTCGATTTAAGGGGGGGGGAAAGGGGGAAAATGTCAAACCGTCGTTACTTTAAATTTACTGACTCTGAAGGGGGAAGGGAAATTTGAAAAAAAGGAGGGGGAAAAAAATTTATTTGGGGTTTTTTTTTTGGGGAAGGGTAGAAAAAAAAAAGGAAAAAAGAAAAAATTGAAGAATGGAAGGGGGGGCAGGGGGAGAAAAAAAAACTGATTAATGAGATTTGGGGAAAAAAAACCGGGAAGAAAATGGTTTTAAATATCAAAAGGGAAAGGGGGCAAAAAAGGAAAAACATGAAATTTAAACGTTTTAAAAATTTGTTTGATTTCTTTTTGCCCCAAAAATTTTAAACAGGGGAAAAAAGGGGTTTTTGAATTTTAAAGGGGAAAAAACCGGGTTTAAAGTAAAATGAACAAATAAAAAAGTTGAAATTACAGCATGGGGCATGGGCAGCAGGTGGCCCCCCCCATCGAAGGCCTTTTTGGTTTTGATGCGCCAAATTGGGGGTTTTTAAAGTTAAATTTAGGACCTTTTTATAAATTTGTCCCTTTTTCCCCTCCCTTTTTCCTTTTCTGTAAATTTTGTAAAAGCCCCTGTTTCAAAAATATAAAAAATGTGGTAAAAAACAGTTATTTTCATCATTTTAAAAAGGAGGCCAATGACTTTTCCGCTTAAACCTGTTTTGGATTGCCTTTTCCTTCAACAAACTCATCATCTGCAAAAATTTTGGAGTTGACTCTGGCTATCCCTTTTAAGTCAACCCTAGTTATGAGCAAAAGTTCCCCTACAAAAATCATCCTAGTGCTGCTTCTTATGAAAAAAATCTACTATATTCTAAACCAAAAACCCCAAGAATATCTTCAAGGGTCTGTAGATTAGTTTTGTTTCTTTAAAACCCCAAGTCGGATTAAAATCACCTGGGTCGGGGTTCAAGGATCATTTAAAAAAATGACTGTATTCAGGCTTGGTTTTTTTTGCTATCTGCTGGGAAAATTTTTTAGGTGTTTTCCCCGCCAGTCTCCGTCCTGCAATCATTGGCTGATATTCAAAAATTTTCCCCAATTTTTCCCCCAGAGCTCTGTCCCTCATCTGATGAAGGGAGTCGCAGTGCCTGCTCATCCCCTGGGACCAGTCCCACTGGCCCCATCAAAGCCCGGAGCCTTTTATGGGGTTGATAGGGATCAATTTAAACAAGGGGAAGAGGTCTTAAACGACTGTGTTTACCCGGGCGGGGGGGGCAAAATTGGAGACCCGCCGGCAATGTAGATCAATGATTATTAGGCGCCATCACTGCCTTTTATCTGCATAGAGGGTCCCCTTTTAGCATCAAAGGGCCTCTTTTTTGAAGGGGGTTTCGCCGATCCTACGTATCTTGTCCAAAGGGGGCCCCATCTTGGGGTTTTTCCCCCCCTTTGTTTTTTGTTTATTCTAAACAATTCATGCAAAGAAGACCAACACTATGAATAAAATTGGTCTTAGGAGTGTAAACAAAAAGTACTGTTTTCCCCCCCAACAAGAGGAGGGCGTTAAATAATCTTTTAACACTAAATGTGGAAAAATAAAACCTGCTGAGCAAACTCCAAAACTAGAATTAGAACTAGAAAAAACCTCAGAACTGGGCTAGTTTGGTCCAGTAAACTGAGGGTCAGCCCATCATTTTTTGGTTCCCTCCGGCCAAATGTTCAATCAACATGGCCGACCAAGGGCCACCATTTTAATGCCTGTTTGGGCTGTTTATCAAACGGGGCCAGAAAAAAAAAGCAAAAAGGGAAATTTTAGAGCCTTTTTAAATTTTAAAGCTTTGGGGGGAGTCTATGCCTTACATACATTAGTTTGCAAAAATACAGATCAACATCTCTGTTTTTATTTTAAAGCCCGTTTATTGTTTATGTATAGTCATAGCCTAATGACTAGAATGCCATTTTGTTCTGTTAAAATATTTGTCATCTGTAGATTTTTTTAGGTTTTAACTTCAATTAAAACAACCATTGTATTTAACTTCTGCCCTTTTAAATTTTTTGAAGGAATCATTTTTTTAGGCCCGCCTCACACTTTCTTTTCACTGAGGTGCTAAAATTTTGCAATACACAGGGGAATTTTTCCCTTTTCTTGAAATTTTTTTTTGCTTTTTCAATAACGTTTTAAAAAACAAAAATCATAAATAGGATGTACATTGCATGCAAACATTCAGTCTCAGTGGCTGTTTATATCAGTAGTCTCCCCTTTTTTAAATATCTAAAATAATGTCCGTCTTTTCCACCATGGTTCCAGTGATTCTCCGTGAGTTTAAAGTTCATTTTAATCTCATTTTGGTTTGGAAAGGAAGGCAGATGCTGAAAAATATTTCTTCAACTAAATTAGCACTGGTGTGTATCAGCGGAGTCCAAACTGTTTATACAGGAACAAAACATTGCATTTCTTTAATGTGTTGTTTCAAGGCATAAGATGTAAAAGAGGGGAATGAGTACGAATGAGTGATGGTTTTAGTGTATTGTTTTCACACTTCTTTATTCATTTGAAGCTTTTACATGATTGTTTTTTTAGCTATCCCATTTGATTAGAATAAATAAATTGTGGACCCTCCAGATTCTTTAATGCCGTCATTGAATCAACCAATAAAAATACAGTAAAATGCAATAATTGCACAGTTTACCATCTCAATCAACATAATAAAAGATATGGAGATTTTTATTAAAGATAGATTCAACTGCATCAAAAACTGTAGTTCGGGCTGATTAAGCAAAATGCATTATCCTGATTAGGAACACCAGTAAATTACTACCAACATTTAAAAGGTTGAGGTGGTTGAGGTTTGAGCTGAGAACGAAATGAGAAAGGTTAGAGTGTTGGATTGTTTGGATCTAAAGGAAATAAGAGAATAAGGAAATGTTAAATGAAATCCACTCACCTTTGCAATAAGGCAGAAATCAATGTTTTTATTGGGAAATTAACAAAAAAAAGAAAAAACTTATTTACTTTTGAACTCTTTTAAGTCTACAGTTAAACAAGCTATTAATAGTTGGTTCATCTTGATACTGATTCGTTTTCAAATGACAACAGCTGCCTCCTTGGTTTTACAAAAAATCGTCCTCAAACCTTTTTTGGCACAAATAATATCCGTTTCTAAAAGGAAACCATTTGTTGTGAAAGCTTGAAATTTGTATTGAGTGGAATTAACTGAACTCAGAGCTGAAAGCTACTGACTTTAAAGCCTTTTCACCCTTTAAATTGTGTCATACAGAGGACGAGCTCAAGTGAGATTAGGGTAGCTCAGTTTGGGGAATCACATAAAGTCATATGAGGGACTCAGAAACTCCAATTTGGTTGGAGACGCATCTCCCTCCCAGGTGGGGGAGGATGGGCTGAGACTGGGGAAAGGGAGGGGAGGTCGAAGTGCGTTTGTGTCCATAACAGAGCAGCAAACAGGCCCATTAGAGATTAAAGGGTCTGAATGGAGCCAATCAAAGAGGGGCCCTGCAGGGGGTCTGTTACCCCACAGACAGCAGCGGCCTGCGACTGGGGCCGAAGAAGGACCAATCTCCCCCATGTCATGGATAAGACGCGTTAACACACACACACACACGCACACACACACACACACACACACACACACACACTTACTCACAATCTTCTGGAGACATTCTTGGCCAGTCCAGCACCTTTACTCTCAGTTTCTTTAGCAAGGCAGTGGTCATCTTGGAGGTGTGTTGGAGGGTCAGTATCATGCTGGAGTACTGTGGGAGGGATTCCAACATGAGTTTCCAAAGGGAGAGGATTATGGTCTCATTGTACAGGTTGGCATTCATGGTTGACTCAATGAACTGTAGCTCCCCACAGCTGGCAGCATTCATGCAGTCCCAAACCATGACACTCCCACCCCCATGCTTTACTGTAGACAAGACACACCACAGGACATGATTCTAGTAATCTACGTCTTTAGTCTGCTTGTCTTTACCAAACTGCAGGCTTTCTTGTCCATCATCTTTAGAAGAGGCTTTCTTCAGGGCAGACAGCTATGCAGGCCAATTTAAAGCAGTGTGTGGACTATGGTCTGAGCACGGACAGGCTGACCCTCCACTTCTTCAACCTCTGCAGCAATGCTGGCGGCACTCATACGTCTATTTTTAAAAGGCAAGCTCTGGATATGAAGCTGAGCACGTGAACTCAATTTCTTTGGTCAACCATGGTGAGGCCTGTTTTGAATGGAACCTGTCCTGTTAAACCCTTGTATGGTCTTGGCCACCGTGCTGCAGCTCAGTTTCAGTTAGCCAGATCCCCTTTTTTCAACAGATAGACGATCTGAAAATACATGTGGCCCGTGATTTTTTAGGACTGACTTGAATTCAAAGGACAAAGTGATTGGTACTGGGGGATTCATGTTTGCAGAACTATGATCTGAAAGGGGCTTTAGTTATTTGTGTCACTGGTGGTGGCAGTGCAATAGTCAGGGGCTTCTTTGCATCATCAGGAACTGGACAACCTTTACTCTGTACAGAACATCTTGAGGAGATGCACAGCTGCAAGTCCACCTATGAACACAAAATTAAGGTTTTGGAGTGGACTAGTCAAAGTCTGGACTTAATTTTCTTTTTTACATTAAGACCCAGTCTGAACCTAATTTATGCTAAGGCATGGTACAAAGTGGTGAACAGGCAAGCTGCCCACCTGAAATCAGGCATCAGATGTTAGTCTCCAAGAAGATGGCCCTTTAAATTGGTCACTTAAGTAATAGAAAAATGAATGTAGTTGTGTTCAAGTTGTCAAAACTGGTCCAAGTTTAGATTGTTAGGGTATTTGCCATTCTTTTAATTTCTCTGACTTTTCAAGGAAAATGGTAACATTTCTGCCCCAGTGTTTTCAAAAAAACTCAGGCATCACGAATCTAAAACAATCCAGATTATATTTAAAAGATCCTGGGTCACAGCTTGTGGCGCACCGGTAGAGTATGCGACTCATGTATGTAAGTCATACTCCATGATGCAGCTGTCCCCGATTTGGGTGACGTTTGCTGCATGTTTTTCCCCTCTCTCCACCCCACTTCCTGTCTGCCTACTTAAAGAAAAAAACTATAAATAATGGCCTCTAATGCTGTGAAACAAACCATAAAAAATCTCTGAGTCCTGCCTTTGTGCAAAACAGCATAAATATCACTAAAGTACAGTATATTTAGGGGTAATGTAGCAGTTTCTTATTACCAGATTAGTTTGGTTTTCACAGACCCTTTGTTAAGTTTATAAACAGCAAAAAGACCTGACAATCGTCTCTTATGCCGCTCGTCTCCTGTCCTCTCATCTGTCTCTGCAATCCTTACATCAAAGAGCGGGAGCACCGCATGTCACAGATCAGAACGGGAAGGAGGAGGAGGAGGAGGAGCAGGCTGAGGCTGCTCCTCAGACATCCGCCCCATCATACATCATCATCATACAGACAGACAGACTGAGAGGGATGCAGCGGTGGAGGTGACAGAGAGAAAACAGCAGCCCTTTGAACTCTAAACTGTACCAATCAACAGTCTGCTGTTTCTTCTGTCTTGTAATTTCCGGTTAACAGTAAGGGTAAGCTCTGACAGAACCACACAGCCAAGGGATTACTTTGGGAAACCTTTGTCAAGCTCCACAATTATAGATTTACATTCATAAATGCATCCTGTAAGCTACTTTGGGCTCTGAGGCATCTAGGATGGCCCCTCGCCCAATAACCAAAAGGATAATATTCTCTGTTATTAGCTCCAAGTCCAAAAGCTTGGATCTGTGATGATATGGGGTTTGGAGAAAACATGGCCAATAAATAAATAAATCACACTTCTGCAGCCAGTTTTATAGGGCACTCTGGACACAGTACTCTAAATAATCTGTGGACGGTTTCCTTACCACAGTTATAAGTTACAATATTTGACTGTTAACAATGTCAAAACAAAACAATTCATAAAATCTGGAAACAATGTATAAAATAGACTTTTTAGTCAAATAATCAAAATCAATACATAAACATAATTCGAGTAGTTCCAGATGGACAAAATAAAAGTCCTCAAATCAGTTTGCAATAATATTTTAACGTTTTCTTCAATAGTCTTACCATTATGTGCCACAAATGCCAAAATGAATAAATAAATAAGCAAATAAAATACCTAATACGAAAATGTTTTTATAATTTAACATTTTAAGTGAAATATATGTATTTCACTATTTGTTTGATTATTTCATGGTTTATTTTCTAGAGCAGGAAATATAAAACAATTTTTTTAAACTATTACTATGGCTTGTAAAATAGATTCTAACGTCTAATTGGTTAACATTCATGTCCACTTCAGATCAATTATCTTGGACTGAGCAGTTTTAACCCTGGTAACACTGTCGATGGATCAATAAGGGCGCATTCACACTGCTGGTCTAGTCCAGGGATCTGTCTAGGAATCAGTAAAAGGGAAAATATCACATCTTCAGTTGTCTCGGGGGAGTATTGTGAGATCGAGAAGAGAAAAAGCATGAAAAAGAAAGTCTGTCTCATCTGGTTTTCTGTTGCTATTTTGGTATTCAAATGTAGCTGTGCGCATGTCCCTCTTTACTACTCCACGTAGACCCATGAGACATTTTCAAACTCTTTCATTTTCAAGCTCTTTTGTTGGTTCTCTAGTTCTTCTTCTACTCAAATGCGCTGCTCTTACATTACATCCCCCTGCTGACCCAGCATGCATTCACACTGCAAGCAAACTGCTCCACGGTTCGGATAAACCGTGCCGAGCCCACTGTAACCATGCTGGTCGGTTCTGTGGTCTGCTTCAGGGTCTGGGATGGGTAACACAGGTGGGATCTGCTCAAGAAACTGGACTCTGGCACGGTGCAAAGCATTCCAAAGCTTTGGTGTGAAAGCACTGTTATTTGAAGATGTGTTGCAGCAACCCCAGAAATAAAATACAAGGTGAAATAATAATTTTAAATATTTATATTATAATTACATATTTGTTGAATTATTAATCTAATCAGTTAAGTTTGTACTTGTTGCACGTTTTTAATAAACAATGACACATCAAAGTCTTAATTTACTAATAATTTTAATTAAATTGTGGCACTTGGGGTCTTCCACAGTTTTTACACGGGATACAACTTGGATAGGGATCAAACTTGTTTGTTTGATTGTCTCACTAAGGAGTTTGGATATTTTTGTACCTGTGTTTCACCAAACCCAAACAGGACCTCTTAAAGAATCTCAGCAAGTAAACAAGGCGGTCATTAGACAGAGATGTTCAAGTTTTCAGCAGTTGCTCGGTAACACTGATATCTCTTTATTTTTGCTGAGTCTTTCCACACAACATTTTAATGCACTCATAAAATCTATATAAACCATTTTCAAGCAGGTCAAATCAACGAAAGCTTGAACCCATACTTCTTCCTTTCAAGGGGCAAAAGAATTTTCTCCTGAATTTGACTTTTATGTTTGGCCAGAGCATAAAAGCTCTTTGACTGCTCACATTTGATCAATACCCAATCTGGATGTTTAGATCATTTGTTGCTCTTTCTAGCTCTCTGTATGACCGATGAAAAAGGAGAAGGCTATGATCTTGAGAGCGTGGTCTTAAAATGTCAGATTTCAGTAAATCGTGTCTCAAGTGATTTGGTTCCAAATAGAAACTACTCACACTTGAAAGTTTACAAATTCTCAAAATCAAAATCAAACTCCATAAATTAGGCAGTTAGAGGTGTTTATGAGACTGACTATATGAGGGCTGAATGGCCGTTAACAGGCTGCGAGGTGTCGCTCCTCCTCCATATCTTCCCCCCTTCCCGCCTGTTGTTATCAAAGCACGGGCTGCCTTTGAAGTGTTCTGGTTTCAGTAGGAACTTGTTAGCACCGACTCCTTTCCTCCGCGTGCACAAACAAAGCGTTTGCAGGCGCGCGGAAAAAGCGCGCAACGTTCCGCGCGCAATGCCTAACCTCGCTTATTATCTTATCAGTAGCAGCAGACCTCTGTGATTGACGGGATTAATCCTTAAAAATCGAACAATACGATGTATCCACGCAGCATTTGCGTACAAAACAGCACCTGTCCGTCGGCCTTTTTTCGCGCTCTGGTCCGTCAGGGCAGCGGAGCACCTAAAGAACCCCTCCACAGCTGGGATCATCATCCTCGGCTCCTTATCAGCCACTCCAATAACTCTTTATAGTTTATGATGATTGGAGGCGCCACAAAGACAACACTTAGGATTTGTTATTGGACGAACTAATCTCTTAGAAACAAACTGGTTCTGATAGCTCTACTTATTTAACAGATCTTGCTGTTGGACCTTTTTCCCTCAAAGGAGGCTAAGCATAATACACATCACAGATTTGAAGGTTACTAAGTTTAACATTTATGCATAAAGCAAATAAAATGACTTTTTTAAATATAAACCTGTACAGTTGTTGATAAGTAGTAATTTAGCCCACAACGCCTTTGTTGTGTTATTATTAACAATTAATTTATATTGCCAAATGTATTGGCTGGCCTGCCTGACACGTTGCATTGCTCTTGGTGATGTATGGCTTGGATGCAGCTGCTCGGCCATAAAAACCCATTCTATGAAGCTCTCTATGCATTGTTATGGAGCTAATCTGAAGGCCACATGAGGTTTGGATGTCTGTAGCGATTTACTCTGCAGAAAGTCGAGGACCTCTGTGCACTATGCACCACCGCTCTGTGAGTTTACGTGGCTGAGTTACTGTCATTTCCCATCCCTTCCAGTTTCTTGTAATACCACTGACAGTTGACGGTGGAATATTTAGGAGTGAGGACAGTTCACGACTAGGCTTGTTGAACAGGTTGCATCCTATCACAGTACCAGGCTGGAATTCACCGAGCTCCTGAGAGCGACCCATTCCTTCACAAATGTAGAAACAGTCTGCATGCCTGGGGGCTTGATTTATACACCTGTGGCCATGGAAGTGATTGGAACACCTGATTTTATTCATTTGGATGAGTGATCGAATATTTTTAGCAGTATAGTGTATATACAGTCATCATCAAAAATTCCAATGAGGCCTGTTTTTCAGATTAAAATGCCCTTTGAAAATAACCTTTAAGCAGGTATTCGACATACTTTTCATTAAACCCACATTGCTGTATTAAAATTTGTTTTTAATTGGTCTAATGAAATGTTTTAATCTTAAATGTTGTTTTTTCATTAGCTGAAAGCAGAGAATCATCATAAACAGAAATAAAGGCTTGAAAACATTAGTCTATGTGTAATTAATCTATAAAATGTGTTTCACTAAGTCATAAGTTACTAAGATAGTTACTAAAGTTACTAAAGTAAATGAACTTTTTCAATGATATGGGGTGCTTAGTGATCTGAGAATAAGGTAAAGTTAATTATTGTTTCTTTACTTTGCTTTTTTTTAACTTTCTTTTGTCATGCAACTGCAATGTACTTTTTTATGTTTTTTTGTCACTTTAAAGTACTTTTTTTTAATCATGTAAAGCACTTTGAACTGTCCTGTTGCTGAAATGTTCTATATAAATAAACGTGCATTGCCTTGGTCTCACAGAAACTGTGTTTTGGAAGCAGTGAAATAATATTTTCCTAAACAGGTTCCATGCTATAGTCCCACTTCTAATCTAACCCCTGACCAGCTGCACATCGGTCAATCTGCTTTATGTAAATGCCGCATGTCGTCTTTTCTATCTATTGTGCATTTCTGTAGCAGTATTACAGCACCAGATACAGGTCTGGCATTGTTACTGTAGCGCCATGTGTCATTTTTGCCTGGATGAAGAAATTTCTAGGAATGATACATTTGCGAGGAACAGAGGAACTTTACAGAAATGACAAATCTGAAGATTATTTAGGAAAACAAACTTGTTTATGAATGAGCTTTCAAGCATTTCTCTGTCAGGATTTTTTTTAAAGTAGTCCATTTAAGTTATTTTAAACAAAATGGCCTAAAAAACATTTTTTTAAAGGGCTTAAATGTAGGAACATTTACTGTAAAAGGTGCCATTATTACTTCCACTATTGTAAAAGAAAGTAATATAGCTTAAGTTTATACTGTTGCCCTTTTGCATTTTATTTCAAAAACTCATATTAACTTATAAGTAATGCAGTTTAAAGTCTAATTAACCTAAACTTGCAAATTGTCTCTTTCTGTCTAGCTAACTAACTAACTAACTAACTAAGTAGTGATAACAGAGAACACTAGTTTTTTTTGTTTTACATCACGGTTTTGATCTTTTATACACTGACTTTCAAATGCAGGAGTGTAGCTTTAAATAGCAACAAAATATGCACTTGTTACAGTTCCATTTTAGGGTTTGATCAATATATGTTTAATTAATGCATATATTCTGTTACTTGCGTCAAATCTTCTTTATGTTCCGGATTTACTTTAGTCCTGAATTGATAAAATAAAGGCTAATTTCTTTAACTGATTGATCTAAAACGTATTGTCCCGCTGTCATACAGAGCTGAATCGGGTTCCTAACTCTCTTTGGGTAAGAAAATGGTGCCGTCTAATGTGGGTCATTTTATATTGACCATGCATGCATCAATTTCTATCGCCAGGGGGACATTACATACCCGCTTTGAACACGGAGAATTCACAGTAATTCAATATTATTCCCTCATTGTGTTCTGTAAGAAAATCAGTATCTAGAAATATATTGAAATAAAATGTGCTGTTGGATGATATTTAATTAAACTGAGCTGGCCTAAACAGGTATCAGAACCGAAATATGTGGAAATAGAGTGTAATACAAATTTTTTAAATAATAGTATAGAATTTAAACAAACTATCTTTTGAGATTTTTTTTTACTCAAGGTATATTTATTGGGTTTCACAAACGTGCTTGAGATCACACTTGTAATTGTTACAGGGTTGACTTTCAAATTGCAAGACTTAAACAGAAAATATTTAGAATGAATAGACCATGTGATTCAAATCAAACAAAAGAAAACAGTAAAAAAGAAAGGAAGAAAGAAAGAAAACCCAAATAAAGTAAAACAACCCCCTAGCGTCCAACAAATAACCACTGCCAAAGTAGTGCTGTCACTTCACAGCACTAAGGGCCTGCCTAGAGTATAACATGCAGTTACTGTCCTAAAAATGTTTTAAGTACCCAAAAGATAATAATGACTTCAAGAAAAGACCCCATTATCTGTCTAAAGCATCCGAGGATGGTTGAAGTGAGTATTTGACTTTTTTCAAGTTTTAGGCAAGACATGATATCTTGCAACCATTGTGAGTGAGATGGTAGAGAGGCGTCCTTCCATTTAAGGATTGCTCGACGTGCTAAAAGTAAGGCAAAGGCTATAGATAATAATATTT
>JAHHUM010000536.1:0-33557 GCA_036173005.1 Crenichthys baileyi | reverse complement strand
CAATTGCTTCAATTATTATCTCATGGCTTCAGTTTTTCCTGGTGCTCGCACACCATCCTTGCCACACCTTTTACTTACACTCAACATGCTTGGCTACAGCAGTGTGAACAGGTAACATTTCACTAATAAAAACCCATTTCATTGGTCTTATAATATTCTCATTACTTGGAAGTCATAATCATGAAAATCAACATTACATTTAATAAATACTATATATCACTGTGTAAAGAATCTATATAATATGCAAGTTTCACTTTTTGAATCAAGTTACTAAAATAAATTAACTTTGACAATATCCCAAATTATTAAGATGCCCGTTTATGTTTTTGTTTAGGTTGTATAATACATAATTGGAGCATAAACTATTAAATAAAGTAACAACTTGTGGCAATCACATATGACATAATGTCCAAGACTCAGTTCCGTCTAGTATGTGCATGTATGTTTATTCGATAATACACAACTGTTTATGTATGTAGGAACCCATTTCAGTTTGCATTTAAAAAAAAAAAAGCTACTAGATGCATACCATAGCAATCCATGGGTTCCAAAAAGTGAAGGCCAACATCATGTGAGCGGCAAGTGTTGCGATGACGGCAGTAAAGACCCAACAGACATTCCTCCCAGTCTTATCAACGAGAAAGCCAAGAATTGGAGATGCAGGAGCTGAGATGATGTATACAATACTGCAAAACAGATTTGTTTACAGTTGCTTTGAGGAATGGAAAAAGGAGTTGCAATTAGAATAAAAATGTAGAATTGTAGATCTTTATGAGCCATCATTAGTTCTTCTTGTAGCTGTGTTATTAATGTGTCCACTTCATTCAGGCAACGCTGAACTCACTGCAACTGTTAACGTGTAACAAGTCTAAAAGTAAGGTAAAAGTAAGTAACTATTCAGCTAGCCTGCCACTGAAGCCATTTTCATTGCAGATCATTTTGGGCAGTTAAGGCCACTATTGACTCCATCCCCTTCAAAACGTAATGTCTGTGCTTCCTGTATGTAATGAAGAATATTTACGACTTTTAAATCATCACTTTTGCCTCTTTTCCATTCACGTAACAGCAAGATAAGGCTCCACTCTCTCATTTTACTCTGCACTGAACCTGTTGTGTTTTCATTGACACAACGAGTTATGGCTTGAAGCCCCACCCCCAGCCATCAGCGTTGTGATGCTATTAATTATTACTGTTTTATATCTTAGTGTAAACGTTTTCATATCTTTTTATTGGTGTAGAGGTGCTGGAGGCGAAGTAAGACAGAAACAATTCTGCAGCATGAGTTAAGTTTGTCCGCCTTCCTCCTCCTCCAGCGGATCCAACTCACCACCAGGTGGTGATCGATGGAAAGCTCAGCCCCTCTGTTCACCCGGGTGTCCAAGACATGCTCTGCAGGTCCAGAGACACGACTAAAAGGTGGATTATCAACGCCCTGCCTACGGTGTCCTGGAGCCCTGATGAAGTGCACTTAAACATGGTGTTTATTATAGACAATCTGAATAGCACAGAAGTCCTATAATGAAACACCACTCGGGGAGGCCATTCCTCCCAATCACACCACTCAAGGTGTCGCTTTCATTTCCCACGTGGGCTTTTTGAAGTCCCCCAGCAGAATGACTGAGTCCCCGAGAGGAGCACAGTCTAGCACCCCCCAACGGGGACGCCAAGAAGGCCGGGTACTCCGCACCACTGCTCGGCCCTTGGGCCAAACAACAGTCAAAGTCCTCTACCCAACCCGAAGGCGTAGGGATGCGACCGTCTCATTCACAGGTGGAAACCCCAATGCGGGAGAGCTGAACTGGCGGGCAACAAGCAAACCCACCCCATCCCTTCGCCTCTCCACGTGAGCCACTCCAGAGAGTCCAATCTCTCTCAAGGAGGCCCTGACAGACTTGGCAGGCCCAAGTGCATAGTGAAGGCTTGCTGGGAATGCCTGATGGAACCCTCAGCCAGGGATGTATTCAACTCTGTCCTCCAGGAGAGCTTAGACCAGATTCCGGGGGAAGTTGGAGACATAGAGTCCAAGTGGACTATGTTCTTCGCCTCCATTGTCGATGCTGACGCCCATAGCTGTGGCAGTAAAGTCTGCTGTGCTTGTCGCAGAGGCAATTCCTAAACCCGGTGGTGGAAACCAGCAGTAATGGATGCTTTCAAGCTAAAGAAGAAGAAGTCCCATCAGCTGTGGTTGGCTTGCGAGACTCCTGAGGCAGCTGATGGGTACTGTGATGCCAAGCGTGCTGCAGCCCAGGCTGTGGCAGAGGCAAAAACCCGGGCCTGGGATGAGTTTGGTGAGGCCATGGAGAAAGACTACCGGTTGGCTTTGAAGCAATTCTGGCAAACTGTCCGGTGCCTCAAGAAAGGGAAGCAGTGCTTTGCCAACACTGTTTGGGACATCATCGGGCCGTGGAAGGAATACTTCGAGGATTTCCTCAATCCTGCCGTCACGCCTTCCCTGGTGGAAGCAGAGACTGGGGACTTGGAATTGGACTTGTTCGTCCAAGGCTGAAGTCACAGAGGTAGTAAAAAAGCTCCGCTTTGGCAAGGCTTCAGGGGTGGATGAGATCCACCCCGAATACCTCAAGTCTCTGGGTGTTGTTTAGCTGTCGTGGCTGATACGCCTCTTCAGCATTGCGTGCCAGTCGGAGACAGTGTATCTGGACTGGCAGACTAGGGTGGTGGTCCCCTTCCACAAGGACGGGGACAGGAGGGTGTGTTCCAACTGCAGGGGGATCACACTCCTCAGCCCCCCTGGTAAAGCCTATCCTAGGGTGCTGGAAAGGAGAGTCCGGCCAATAGTTGAACCTCAAGAGGAGCAGTGTGGTTTTCGTCCCAGACGTGGAACACTGGACCAGCTCTACACACTCTCTACAGGGTGCTCGAGGGTTCATGGGAGTTTACCCAACCTGTCCACATGTGTTTGTGGACCTGGAGAAGGCATTCGACCGTGTCCCTTGTGGTGCCATGTGGGTGGGCACTCCAGGAGTACGGAGTCAAGGGCCCTTTACTAGGGGCCATTCGGTCTCTGTACAAGTGGAGCAGTAGTTTGGTCCACACTTAGTTGGAGCTGTTCCCTGAGCATGTTGGACTCCAGGAGGGCTGCCCTTTCTTACCGGTCCTGGTCATAATTTTCATGGACAGGATTTCTAGGCGCAGCCAAGGGCCAGAAGGGGTCTGGTTTGGGGACCAGTGGATTTTGTCTCTTCTCTTCTTTTTGCAGATGACGTGGCCCTGCTGGCCCCCTCTAGCCAAGACCTACAGCATGCCCTGGGGTGGTTTACAGCAGAGTGTGAACCGACTGGGATGAGAATCAGCTCCTCAGTCTGAGGCCATGGTTCCCGACTAAGGATCCCCGGGAGGTGCTCCAGAGACCTCCCACCAGGAGGGGCCCAAGGGATGGCCCAGGACATGCTGGAGGGACTATGTCTCTCTGCTGGCCTGAGAATGCCTTGAGCTCCCCCCAGAGGAGCTGGAGGAGGTGTCTAGGGAGAGGGAAGTCTGGGTTTCTTTACTAGGTCTGCTGCCCCTACCACACGGTCCCAGATAAAGCGGAAGATGATGACTGAGTTAAGTTTGTATTTCTGTTTAGTGACCTCCACTGTCTGTTTTGTGCTTAAAATAATAAAACAGCTTTCTTACAGTTGTACAACAGCAGCCAAGTGCAAGTTAAGCTAAAGTGTGTCTTTACTCACAATATTTTAGTAGTTGCTGTTGGGTTTTTCGAGCCTTTCCCGGCACTATGGTGTGCGGTAAAATATGTGGCGTGTCCTAATATATTTTCTCTGCTACCTTGGCTAACACTTTTTCATGCCACTGACTAACGGTAGACCACGCCCATAGCCAATCAGTGAACAGCAGTCTGTTCACGTCACATTTGGATCCTCCTGCGCAACCCCGATGGGACCTACTGACGAGCAGGTACCAAGAAAGCCAGTATCGGGCTGGAAAAGCCAGTAATGGAAACTGGTCGCAAAACGGGCTAAGTGGAGTGGAGCTGGCCAATGTACAGCCCAAGGAAAAGGGGTATTTCATAGCAATTCCAATAAACATTCCAAAAATTGTGCTGCACGATAAAATCAGTATGATGGAAGATTACAAATTGGGGATAAGGCTAGATCTCTTTTCAAAATTGAACTGTAGCTTTAAACAAGTGATCCTAAGAAACAAAAATAAATAAATAAATTTATACGACAGGCCTCTTCAAGACAAAAACCTACTCTACTAAAAGAAAGAAAATGCATATATTCCTTTATAAGGAAAACAAATAAAAGCCAATTACCTGTTGACGGCTCTGGCTTGAGCTGGGGAGAAGTTGAATTTTTCAATAAAAAATACTCTGAAAAGCAAAGTATACGGTGATAAGACTAGCAGTACAAACATCCATGCATGTTTTATGCTTATATGAACACAAAGGGAGAAGAAAGTGATTTTAGTTGCATAACAGTAAATTGCCTCCCATACATTCTCCCCCCATTTGCATTGCAGACATTTGTTTCATTAGCACAGAAAGTCTGTGGAAAAGCCACAGCTGTTGCCGAATCATCTTTGTGCCTTTCATTGAGGGCAACATTTTTTTTGCTGCACTACAAATCCATCCGTCAAACCTATTGCCATTTTTAGGCCCCATTGCCTTTCCTTGTGGTGTGATTGAACTGGCTTTTCATTCCTAAGGCAAAAAAAGGTTTGTCAAAACTAGGAGCATCTTTGAGATGCACATACTGGATTTAAGCATCCCAGCAATAAAGCACCTGCTGTGGCAGCATTTGATGCCTGGGGCAAATGCAACTGTATAAAAAAAGTGATAAAGTCAGTATAAAGGGGAAGAAGAAAAGGATGGTAGTGGAAAAAAAGAAAATCATGAGAATTTTGCTTTGAGGATGTCTTTTAGAGCATCACTAAAATAAAGAATAAACCAACAAAATAAAACACAAACACATGCTTCTTGGGTATGTTAAAATAACTCAAGTAGTCTAAATAGGTCATAAAAAAATACAAGTGCAGGAGAGACAGTAGTAAAAACCTTTTTCATTAATTTAAAAAGGAAGATAGTCAAGTGGGCAGTTAGTAGGTCTCATATGCTGAATTAGTTCCTTCAAATAAGAAAAAGACTGGTCCCCGAGAGGAGCACTGGTTTAAACTGCTCAAATACATAACTATAGGTCTTAAATTGGTTTTAAATAATGAGGAACTGGGACGGTTCTTTGGGAAAGACAGTAACTGCTTTGGTGGCCACAGTATGTGTGTTTACTTTGCATTAGAAGCTTTGAGACAGCAAAGGGTTTGCACACTGAAAACCCAAAATACCATTTTGGTGTAGCTGAAAATCACTATGAAAACCTATAAAAGTTCATCCTAATTCCTTATTTGCTAAACTTTAAGCTAGGGCAAGCCAACTAATTGAATTTATCCTTTTGATTTGATTTCTTCTCCAAAGGGTGGGACCAGAAGGGCAGTTTGTGGACAGGTGAGTTGACCAGTTGGAACGTGGCCCCCTAAATTTTCTAACTTGATTCCAATACTTAAAAATACGCAATACCATTTTCGACACAGCTGCAAGAGTTCTTTTCTAGTTAGGAAAAAAAGATACTTCCAGCGTATTTTGAGACTGTACTTAGGTAAAAAAAAAAAGAACAACATAGAGAATGTAGAGTCCACTAAAGAAAATTAAAACTAGATAAAAATCCCCCCATACTACTTGATATTAAAAGCCTGCCAAAAAAAAAACATGTCTTAAGCTTAGATTTAAAGATGCCTGAGTCAGTGGTGGATCGAAAGTCTAAGGTTAGTTGGTTCCAGAGTCAGGGTGCTGCCACTAAAAATGACCAGTCACTCCAACCTGCCATGTTCAGAAAGATGTAGAAGTACAAATAAGTAAGGTAGGGCCAAGCCATTAAAAGCTTTAAAAACAAACAAAAGTTTAAAATCAGTTTTGAAAAGGACAGGAAGCCAGTGTAAAGAGGATAAGACAGTTGTGATGTGCTCAGTTCTAGAGGTGTTGGTTTCAAGACAAGTTAAAGACATTTAAGGGAAGACTGAGAGACACCGATAGAGTCCATTACAATAATCACTTCTTGAGCAAATAAAAGCATGAATGGCCTTCTCCAAGTCAGAACGGTTTAAAAAAGGTTTCACTTTGGCCAAAAGACGCAGATGGTAAAAACACGATTTGACCACAGAGTCGATTTGTTTATTAAGTTTAAACCCCTGATCAAACATTACCCCCAAGTTTCTAACAGTACTGTTTAAGTTAAAAGGCAAAGCACGGATATCTATGGTGGCATTGTCACCAAATAAAATACATTCAGTCTTTTGTTCGTTTAAGAATAAAATGTTTTTCCAAAGCCACTGTTTGACAGCAGCAATGCAGTCCAGGAAAGATAAATCATTACTGCAACCTGACTTTAAAGAAAAGTACAATTTTAGGTCATCTGCATAAAAGTGGAAGGGCAGTTGGTGTGCTGTTATAGTTTCACTGAGTGTCAGCAAAAAGAGAGAAAAGAGAAGGGGACCTAGAATGGAGCCTTGAAGCACACCACAAAAAAAGGAGGAGGATAGATTATTGGTCATGACAGAGAAGGTATCTGTCAGATAAGAAGTAAACCACTTCGGTGCAGTGCCACGGATACCAACAAAGTGGTAGAATGGTCCACTGTGTCAAGGGCTGCTGTTAGGCCCAACACAACCAAAACAACAAGGCACTTATCAACAGACATGGCTATGTCAATATACAACCTTAACAGGGTGGTCTCAGAGCTATGTTGTGATCTAAAGCCTGACTGAAATTTTTCTTAAAATGCCATTTGTTCAAAAAAAAAAAAAAAAAACAGTTTTAATTGTAGAAAAACTTTTTCTACAATTTTAAAGAGGTCCAGGTGGGGTTTATTAAGAAGACGCCTATCTGCATCTTTAAAAGCAATTGGCATAGTCCATTAGCTAAGACAGAAATTTATAAAAAATACAAGTGCAGGACAGACCGTAGTAAAAACCACTTTCATAAATTTGAGAGGAAGACAGTCAAGTGGGCAGTTAGTAGGTCTCATATGCAGAATAAGTTCCTTCAAATAAGATAAAGAGACTGGTTTTAACTGCTCAAATACATATCTATACGTCTTAAATTGGTTTTAAATAATAAGGAACTGGGACGGTCCTTTGGGAATCATTGAGAGACAGTAACTGCTTTAGTGGCCACAGTATGTGTTTCCTTTGCATCAGAAGCAGTTTTACAGCAGAAGTTACACTTCATCTTGTAACTGTTAACTATTGTTTTTGTAACCTAATTTGAAACTAGACCTCATCCCACAAGAAACAATAAAAACAACATAAATAAAAAGGTGCAACATTTTGTTATGGAAAGACTAGTTAGCTAATGATCAAATGAAATGTCCAAAAAAGGGAGGAACAGATATGTAGGAAGCTTATTAGATTTTTAGCTGCACAAGAAGGGAAGACCTGATTTTGATTTTTCTTTTCAGTCCTGCAATTGATTAACTGAAGCAGTACCATTTGGCAATCGATTAAAGTATGCACTGCTGGCTGGTAACAACTGTAACAAAAAATAAATGTTAACTGACATGTGAACTCTTTACCTCACCATCTGCATTGGAATAAAATATGTAAAGCAATAATCCAAGCTGAACTTTAAAGTATGTGATAACAAAGAATTTACATTAAAATATAAGTGTTTTTGGCAATATATTTTCAGAAGAGGGCAATATCTACATACATTCATAAATAAATATCAGACAATTTAATGAAATTTTTAATAAATATATTAGATTAAATGTAAATGTTTCTATAATTAAATGCATAACTAAAATAAATATTAATTAAATGTGAAATACATATGTTTCTTACTCATATGATATAAGCAAATATAATAACTTCATTATGTATTTTATTTGATAATCATGTGTATGCAGTCATTTTTTTTTATCTTTCAGCTTTACCCATCAAAGTTAGTGAGCCTGTTTGACCAATCTTGTGTTAGGGGAGGAAATAGTGACAGCTTATGTTTTATCATGATGAACCGTAGCACTAACAAACACACTTTTAATTTGTGTATTTAACAAAGTAATTGAAACGTTAATCTGACACCTTCAGATCATTACTGTATATTTTTATATAATGGACTTCTAACAGTTCCATTTATTTTCTCACATTTTTATAGTGGGTAAAATAAGTATTGAACACGTCACTGATTTTTTAAGTAAATATATTGTTAAAAGGTGAGATTGAAGTAAAATCCAAACCAGATGTTGGTAACAACCCATCCGCTCCACACATGCAAAGAAATCGAACCCTAGATGTCCACAAATTAGGCTATATGTAATATAATCGAATGACACAGAGGAAATGTATTGAGCACACTTAATGGAATGTATCTACTGCCTTATAACAAAAGCCTTTGTTGGGGATGACAACTACAAGATGCCTCCTGTATGGAGGAACTAGTTGCATGCATTGCTCAGGAGTGATTTTCTTTTCTTCCAGACAAACGGTAATCAGATCCTGCAAGTACTGTGGGCCTCTTCTATAAACTTAGCTTTTGTTCTTTCCATAGATTTTCTATAGGATTCAGGTCAGGTGACTGACTCTGTCATTGCAGCAGCGTTGAGGACTGTAGCCTTTGTATATGGGTCGCCATGACCTAAATACGCTTGAAAGGGATTTTTATTCAATACTGGAGTTTTAAATGGCAAGTGCGCATACGAGCCATGGTGGCTTAGCACATTCAAAATTGTTTTCTTTCAAAAATTCTATCTGCTCCAGGTCCAGGTTCTACAAGTAGTCCTTGGCTCTTGTAAAAACTCTTCGGATAGCTCTTCTTATTTCTCTGATATGTAGTAGGGAGCACCTGGCCATGGACGGTTCATGTTCTGATGATCTTTCCCCTTAAGGGTTATGACTCCAACAGTGCTCATAGGAACACTTAGTAGATGTTAAATTATTCTGCAAACACCACCAGTGTTTTCTTCAACAATAATGTTGGTTTTAAGAGAGTGCGTTGGTTTTGCCCCATATTATATTTTCCTTGTGTGACACCTTAGTAATTAGACAACTTTTTATAGGTCTATCAGTTGGGCCTGAACCAGCTGATACTAATCTGCACTAAGAGGCAGAATTGTTTTCCAATTACTGATAGATTTAGGCTGGCATCGTAACTTCCCATGCCCTTTTGCACTTCAGTTTCTTTATGTGTTCAACACTATTTCCCTGTTTCTTTAAATTTTATCACACATATTTTATGGACATCGATAGGTTTCATTTTGTAGCATGTGTGGACTGGATGGGTTGTTACAGAGATCTGGTGATAATTTCATGTCACTTGCACCTTAAGAACTATATTTACTTAGAAAGCTGGTGATGTTTTCAATACGTGTTTTATCCTCTAAATGTTTAACAACGTCTTTATTAGAGTGTGGCACCTTTAGCTGTCAATAATAAACTTTTGTGATATTATATACCATGTAAAGAAGCAAAATATATATTAGGGGTTTTGTCTGGAATCAGGTGGGTTATGACTTAGGATACAAAGCACTATCAAGGTCTCTAGTCTTAGTGATTTGTTGACATTAGAAACGTTTAGAAAACTTAAAAACAATTTATGCTATACAAGGGAAAACAGCATCATTATCGGTGCATGTTTTTTATGAAGAAAACTAAAGATAATACAAATTATAAATACCTAATAAATAAGGACGTTTGAGTGATTTCTTCATTATCTCCTGAGAAATTAAATGAGCACTAAGGAGACAGTTATTTGACTATAGATGATGCCAAGGCATCAGATATGTTGTTTGTGTATCTCAATGAGAGAACAGGTAAAATACTTACTGGCCCTGTCCAATAAAAGGGAAAATGGCGACATAGTAAAACACACAAACGATGAAGATGAGCCACAGGGATATGGAGAAATCTTTCACATCAGTCAGCTTTATAACTTCCCCTAAAACAGAAGAGCATTATGTATATCGGTTACAGAAAATAATTTTATTATAGCAATAACTTGTCTGCAAAAACTTAACTAAAAACACAACTATACCAAGCTATACAAACAACAGTAATGTCTTAACATTACCCGTTTTCCCTTGCTCCTTCTGGAGGATCCTCTCTGCTCTCTTATCAAAAAAGGCCAGCACCAAGGCACACAACAGAGAAAACACACAGGTTCCAGCAGCTAATAGGAAAAAAAGTGAATTATGAGTTAAACAACCTAACATGAAATATTCCTTTAACACATTTTGTGACAACTGACTGATGGTCAAACGATCAGATTAAAATTTAACCAACAGTGACATACAAGCTAAAGTACTTCAAGATAAGCATAAGTAAAAACACTTTTATATGACTAAGAAAAAGCTTCTGGGGGGGATGGTGGCATGAGAACTGATACTTTTTACATGACCATAATTCATCTGAGATGCTGAGTAGCACTTTTAGTTCCCTGTCCTACTTCTCTCATTTTGTGCTTGGCTGTGTTATCTGAGAACATCATAGAAGAGGCTCAAAGATAAAGCATCTGTAACCAGAAGCTACATTTAAACTCTCTAATCTACTCGAGCGAAGTAAGCGGTTTACGCACAAGTGTATATAACTTACCTATCATGAGTGATATGCCGAGCGTGGTGTATCCAGAGGACCCAACAGCCACTGCGACTTCACTGTACACCCAGCCCATGATGTTCATGTTCACTGTGCTGCCCTACAGAAAAGGAGAGGAGACCTGAGTTCACCGCACCAGCGACATACCTTTACATCAACAGCACTTAGCAAAATTAATCACACGCCTTAATCTTTATGACATTCAAATCAAAAGTTTAAATACAGAACACGAGTTAGCACATCTATAAAATTTAAATCTAAGAAACTTGACATACACATTTATTCAGCCTCCATTACTTTGATACCACGTAATTAAAATGCAGCGTGACGAACTCCGTTCAGAAGTTACCTTAGCTAACTGGAGTCTACCTTTGTGTAATTTAATCTCAGTATTAATCCAACTGTTCTGCGAAGGCTATAGAGGTTTATTAGTGAGCATTAGTGAGCAAACAACATGAGGAACACCAAGGAAAACAGCATGCTTAGGGATAAAGTTGTAATGAAGTTTAAAGCAGGGCTGGGTTATAGGAAACTATAACAACCTTTTGACGTCACAATACAATCATCTAACAATACAAATAGAAAGGCACATATACAAACAGAGCCGACGACATAATCCGACAGGCCAGGGAAGGAACTAAGAAGCCCATATTAACTCTGGGGGACCTGCAGAGTTTCATGGCTCAGGTCGGAGAATCTGTTGACAGGACAACTATTATTCATGCACTTCACAAACCTAGCAAGAAAGCCATAATAAATCCAATTTAAAGTTTGTGGCCAGAAGCCACACAGAGGACACAGGAAACGTGTGAAGAAGGTGCTCTTGTGAGAGGAGAAATGTGTGGCGAAAACTAAAACCACACATCAATGTAAATGCACCATTGGCACATAATGCTGTGGGAATGATTTTCTTCAGCAGGGACAAAGAAGTTGGTCTTTTTTTGAAGTTGGTCAAAAACTGTCGGAAGCTGCAAGAAAGGGCAGGGCAATGAGCCTAAAAACCTAGAGCCAGATCAACAATGGAAGGGTTCAGATCAAAGCATATTCATATGCTTTGATCTAAAAGCTTATGAATATGGTCATTAAGACACATAAAAAAACAAAATCTGTGGCCAGATGTGAAAATGCGTCTCCACAGATGTTCTCCATCCAAACTGACTAAATCTCAGGAATGTATCAAAGAAAAATGTGCAAAAATGTCAGTATGTAAAAGTGAAAAATGACACTGGCATACACAGGTTTACACTTTTGCAACCAATTAAGGACCCCCGATGCATGTGCAGATTTTTTATAATTTGCGTCCATACCAGTCGGGCCATGCTCAGCTGAAGGCCAAAAACCAGATTAAGCTCCTTGCCTTTAAACCAGTTCACAGCATACGTGTTTTGGGCCACAGCTAGGGACTCTCCCCCAAGACTGCCAAAGAAAACAGTTAAATAAAAACACATAAGCTCTGTGAAAGTGGAAGACAGACATACGTTTAGCATTAAGAAATACTGTATTTGTCATACTACACTTCATTTATGAGATATAAGATGAGTGAACTCGATAATTTAAGTGAGGTGATCAGTTAATTCCATAGATCTAAAGGATGTTGGATTTTGTGCTGAGTGTGGCAAAGATGTGAAAAACTGAGTGTGCATTCTTAGAGAGTAAAATGGATTTCGAAAAGCTGAAATGTTTTACCCAAATACAAAACGTCCCATTTCCATCAGCCAAAAACGATTGCACAATGCTCCAGCAGCAAATATAACCTGTAAACATGTGGAAAAAAAAAAAGTTTAAAAAGGGCATTTCTGGTGAAAATGTTATCCATTTTACATCTAGAGTTCAACACAAACCAACCTGTCCAACACAGACAAAAAGGGAAAAGATTATGGTTCCAAGCCTATAGAAACAGGAGTACAAAACAAAGCTCAAGATGGCATGCAAAAAGGTTACACTTCTTTCATTTTGAGAATGGATTTAGCACAAGACCAGTGCAACTTAGCCCTCTTTTGTACCTGATGCCGAAAACCCTATCAATCAGAAATCCCCCCAGGAAGCAGAGGACCACATTTGGCCAGGAGTACCAGGCATACAGCTGCATGAACTTTGCAGTGTTCAAGTTCAGATCCTGGAAACATCAGGGAGGAAAAACAACAGTTTCTTAGTAATAAAGCCATCTTTGATTTAAAGTAATTTTCGTACAGCTGGGAGCAAACTACACGACTTTCACGGTAGTCAGATTTCGAAAAGACTAGGTGTTCACACTAAGACTGATTTTTATGTAACAACTGAAACACTGAGGATCACAAACGTAACAACTCTTCCTGCTGAGGGATAACAGACTACTGGACTTTTCAGACCAACTAAAGTCACCTGCGTCATCACACTCCCATGGAACAGTTAGCAGGAACAAACAAACCGGTGGCGGGAATAGAAGAATTCAGACGTCTTTATTTCTGTTCCACTCCCCATAAAATTAAAGCGATGCAATGATTTGGATGGTGTAAACTATTTTTGTTGTTATATGCATGTAGAGTTTGGAACATATATTTGAGGGTTTGAATTTGTGTGTGGGTGGCAGCCGATATGGTGTCCAAGCCTCTCTTTTCCATTGGCTGTTGGTAACATGGGTTTGCATTTGGAGGTCAGGCACAAATCATTCCCCTCATCTGGAGTTCCTTACTTTATTAAACTGACAATTTAGGACAAGGAGCGCACCGATCCCACTGCACACTATCCGCCTGTGTCCAGATCTGCTTCTGAAATTTAAAAGTGTTTGTTTGACGGCGAATCAGGTGGGATCGGGTCGGTTCCCCTTACACACTTGCAGACTCCAGTCTTTATCCCATCTCACAACTAATTGCAGACTAACAAGGACTTTGCCCGACTATGAATCAGGTAAAAATCGGGCAGTATAATCGTCTAGTGTGTGAATGCAAAATGAAGTTAATTGACATTTTCGTATAGAAAACAGGATAAATATAGACTTATATATCTTAATAAGGAATGAATCAAAAACTGACATTTTTTCCACAGTGTTCAATATTGGACGTTAACAGACTGAGTTACCTGTATGACTTGAGTTTGAAGTGCGGCTGGATTGTCATAACAGAAATAGCTTCCTGGAATAAACGCCAAAAACGTAAAAGATAATAAGAACACATTGTATTCAACCTCCGAAAATACATAATGATCACATTCCAAGCCCTCTGAAAGTATTTAAGACATCATTTCACTTTATGTCATCTAAAATCTCTACAACTGGATGGGATCCTGCTCACCGAATCCCAGGAAACACATAAAAACCAGGACCACTACTCGGTGCAGGAGATGGCTTGGGTCGCAGATGGCTGGCATCGGACTGCCGGGTTCTCTGGCTACCTGTCGGCCGCTGAACGAACCTTCATCCCCGTCTCCCAACAGAGACCGCCGCTCCTCAAAATCCGCCATGTTCAGCAGCTGTTAGAGGAAAGCAGACCCCAAACAGGAAGAAGATCATATGACTCCCCAGTCAGGTCACGTGACATTACAGCGCTCTTTTAGCGCGTGGAGGGCTCACGCGGGAGCGCGCATTGAAACATAAGCAGCTTGATTTTAGATTGATATCTATGGATTTTTAAAGATAAAGAAATGAAAATGTGTTTTTAATGTCGAAATAAACTATTGTATTTATTGGGTTTTAAATATGGAGGATCAAACCTGCCATAATTAAGAAAACATACAGAAATAAATAAATGACTCAATAAACTTATTGCTGGGCCAAAAAGTAGCAAGGCATATAAATTAGTGCACCATTAAATGGAATAAAAATATTAAAAAGAGATTAGTTCCATAATCGATCGGTAAATCAGATATAAATATGCATTTGTACCTTAATCTTTAAGTGTTGCAATTGATCTCTGTGCTATTACCCTGTGTGGGTTAAATGCAGAGGACAAATTTCGTTGTAATGTACATGTGCAATGACCAATAAAGATGATGATGATTATTATTATTATTATTATGCTTCTTTTGATTTCAAAACACACATTTTTTATTATACTTTTTTCCTAAATGTTTTTCCTTTGTTGTTATTTAATTAATTAACAAGTGAATTTAGTTTCTGTTTTATTTTTCAAATTATTTTACTGTCCTCTTAATTCTTAAACACTGATATATTTTCTACCACAAACATCTTGGAAATGTAAAAAACAAAGGGGGCGGCACAAAGACGGAGGAGGCGGTCTTTGAAAAAGCGTCACCGCCTGAGATTCTCTCTTATTGGCTGTGGTTAAACCTCTAATAAGTAAGTGGCGAGCCTCATTTCAGAGCGATACTTGATTGTTTAGCTGTAAAAAGAAAAGGTAGCTGCGGCTATCGTCTGTCATGTTGTTGTTAAATTAGTTAGGCGCGTTATGGATTTTGTAGTAGACAGCGCTGTTAGTTTGGATAGTTTACTGCATCCTGTTGACTCTATCTGAGAGAATAGTGACAGTACTACATTCACGTTTACTGACCCACTTTCAAAATAAAAGCATGACTCAAAAGACTTTTGCAATCTACCAGTGGAAACATATTTTAAGAACTTCAAAGTAAAATTTGCGCCTTTAAACATTTACAATGATACTTCCTGAAAGATATTCAGATATAGGCTACATTTTTCAAAAATAAAGCCTGGTAAATATGACAAATATTAGTCACCATATTAATAATCTTTTTCATTTAAGGATGATTTCTATCCTTACCAGGAGTTCGGTTCCTATAAATGTCTCTCAAAATTTTTTTGTTCATATATCATGTACGATTTCTAAATTAAGGCCTCATAAACATAGGAAAATGACCTAAATCTACTTTATTTTTTAATAAAACAAAGCTTTCCTTTTCTTCCAGCATGAATTTTGTGGAAATTGGGACAAAACTCACTCAAATGTATTCTTATTTAGCACATTTCAAAATTAAAGGTCCATATGAAGAAATTAAACGTGATAGATACAGGGGTTGGACAATGAAACTGAAACACCTAGTTTTAGACCACAATAATTTATTAGTATGGTGTAGGGCCTCCTTTTGCGGCCAATACAGCGTCAATTCGTCTTGGGAATGTCATATACAAGTCCTGCACAGTGGTCAGAGGGATTTTAAGCCATTCTTCTTGCAGTCATGGTGCCAGGTCACTACGTGATACTGGTGGAGGAAAAACGTTTTCTGACTCCGCTCCTCCAAAGTCACCGCCTAAGGTGGGCTCAATATATTTAGATGGATCTGGTGACTAGTGTTGCAGGCCATGTGGCGATGTTCAACTCAACTTTCATGTTCACATCAAACCAATCTTTCACCATTCTGTGCGTGTGTATTGGTGCATTGTACGACATCCTGATACACAGCAACTCCCCACCGCCTTCAGGATACAATGTTTGAACCATTGGATGCCATGGTCCTCAAGAATGGTTTGGTAGTCCTTGTGCAGTGACGTGCCCATCTAGCACAAGTATTGGGCCAAGGGAAATGCCATGATATGGGCAGCCCAAACCATCACTGATCCACCCCCGATGCTTCACATCTGGGAATGCAACAGTCCTGGGTGTAACGCTTCTTTGGGGCTTCTTCTCCACACGTAACTCTCCCGATGTTGGGGAAAACAGTAAAAGGGTGGACTTAGCCAGAGAACAATAATGTTTTTTCACATTTGTCCCACAGCCCAAGATTTGCGCTCCTTTGCCACCATTGAAACCCGACGTTTGGCATTGGCTGAGTGACCAAAGGTTTGGGCTATAGCAGCCCCGGGCCGTGTATATTGACCCTGTTGAGCTCCCGACGGACAGTTCTGGTGGAAACGGAAGAGTTTTTGAGGTGCACATCAATTCGGGCACGTGATTTGGGGCAGCCGTGGTTTTATGGTTTTTGGATTACAATCCGGGTTAGCCACCCCGAACATCCCTTTCAGACAGCTTCCTCTTGCGTCCACAATTAATCCTGTTGGATGTGGTTCGTCCTTCTTGGTGGTATGTTGACATTACCCTGGATAACGTGCCTCTTGATACATCACAAAGACTTGCTGTCTTGGTCACAGATGCGCCAGCAAGATGTGCAACAACAATTTGTCCTCTTTTGAACTCTGGTATGTCACCCATAATGTTGTGTGCATTTCAAAATTTCGAGCAAAACTGTGCTCTTACCCTGCTAATTGAACCTTCACACTCTGCTCTTACTGGTGCAATGTGCAATCAATGAAGACTGGCTACCAGGCTGGTCCAATTTAACCATGAAACCTCCCACACTAAAATGACAGGTGTTTCAGTTTCATTGTCCAACCCCTGTAGATAGATAGATAGATAGATAGATAGATAGATAGATGATAGTACAAATGCAAAGCTAATTATAACTTTTACAGTGCAATACTTGTCATTCATGGAACAGTTGGAAGAAGTGGGTTCAGTGAGCAAATACAAATGGAAACTGATACCCCATGAGAATTTTAATCTTGTGGGTAATAAAAGACGATTTCACACTAAAGGATAGCAAAACTCCCTTGTGCAGCCTGATATTTTAAGGCAGAATATGCACATTTAGAAAACACAGAAACGAATTGCCTGGCAGAATATCATTAAGGGCAAAAAAAAAAAAAAATAGTTGTTGTAAGAAGTTACAATGACAGTGTTTGTGGCAAGGCCATCAAATGTTAATTTGATTATAACATAATATACTAACATTTTACAAACACAAAAAACACTTTGCACTGTATTTAAAACCTAAATTTGTTCCATTCTATTCAGTTGACTTATGAATGTGAATAAAACAAAACATTAAATTCACCAATGTAACTGTAGTGCTCTAACCAGAATCCAGTGATATGACAGTCAGATTGGCTAGTTCAGTAGATATCACAGTACAAAACAGACAAAAACACAACCTTCTTAATGCATGAAGTAAAACGACTGTGCAAATTTTAGTTAATTTATCGATCATCTTTTTCGATATTCCACTGCCCCCTCGTGGTTGACATGGATTATTTCAGAACAAAATGACAGTTTATATTATATTTGTTTCACAACTTGGTGACTCGTTGTTAGATAAAATCTGAATTTAAGTGATATCATATTTTAATGTAAATGTCTTGTTACTGTACTTTACTGCGATTGCATGTTCTTGTGCCATTTGTGATATTCAAAATGTATTAGAATCACACAGTTGTGGTAGAATGTTTTGAAGGTGAAACACTGAACAACCATATAATGTATGCAGATGACCTGGCAGTTTTTAGATTTAGCTAATTTACAGCAGTTCCCTAATATATTTACTGAATGAAGAGTGCAACATGATTTAAATCTAATGCCAGTAAATGTTCCATTTTGATATCTAGAACTAAGCAGGACAATTGCTTAAATTTCCCTGTTTTTAAACTTCACAGCAATGTTCTTTAGATCTATAAAAAGGTGAAATACCTCAGTTTTTTGACTAGATCAAATTAATGACTATGGTTACATATACAGACGATATGCACAGGCCAACACTATGAAACACCACCGCATGTAACTTTGAGTAAAATTGTCTTTGTTGCGGACTGTAGGGCTTTGTCAGGTCCTCACCTGTTTGCCTGATCTGTGTCTTGGGATTTACATTTGCAGCGTGTCAGAAAGCCATTAAATAACTGGATGAGGAACTGGAGAAATGCAGCTTCTGCCTGTCACTAAGGAGGAAGGTGAAAAGTTGGGGAGTGAATAACAACATCAGCAGGGGATCATTACTGGGGTTAAAGGAGCGAATATGACCGGTGGCCCCAAGCTAATGACTCTTTTTGTGCCCACAAAGGTGTATTTCCTTTTACTAATCTGCGCTAAAATCTGATTTTACCTAAAATCCTATTTTATAATTTGTTGAACAGCTCTCAAATCCCTCTGAGGTGTTTCTGCTACTCACCCAGTTTTAAGGATGCACTGGTTGTAATTGCTGTTTTTAGACTGACTTCTTTTTAGTTTGTTTTGAGTTTTGAGTCTGATTTTATATTTTTCTTTCTTTTCATATTGTAAGCATACAATGTTTTTAATATTTTTAATATGTGTGTGTCTGTTTGGAACAATGGCCCAAAGACAAACAATAAAATGCAAACTTTAATCAGTCAAAAATGAAATAAAGTTGCTTGCTTAATTGATTGAATGAATAATTGTTTGATTGATTAAAAAACCATGGTGCAAATTACCGGTTCCACCACATCCAAAATGTGCTATTGGATTGAATTGCTTCATCATGTGAGCTCCATATTTAAAATCTGCACATTTATTTGTTTTGCGACTTAAAAAAACTTTAATAAAGATTTATTTGTAATTTGGGGGTTATTCTGAAAAGTTGAAAAAAAAGTACATTATATGACAGAATCACTGTCACTTTTGGCATGTTTATTAAGGTCTCTTAACCTACCGTTCATTCAGCCATCTATCTGGGACATTCTGGCACAAAGCATGAAGAAACTTTTCTGATTTGCTTCTCTGGCACGCAAATACTGCTGGTCTTATTGACATTTAAACTGTTTCACCACACACTCAGTTGCAGAAAACTCTGTCTGTCCTTCTGACTAGCCTACGTGGATATTTCTTTTAATTTTTCTTCTTATCCTGAGTCTTTGAATTAACCCAGTCTGGATTCTCTACATGGTGTGTTTAATTTTCCCTGAATGTCACCTAAAATTTTTGGTAATTCACTACTACAGGGTAATCTGTCAGAGGATTTAATCTAAGGGTGACAAACGGTGCTTCCTGTAGCTGTGGTCGCTGCTTTCGCCACACTGTAGCTCATTAATTTCCTGCCCAAATATCAGCTTCTGTCATAAGTGACAGACGGTAGTCTGGGGAAAGATTTATCTCATTATTGCATTAATCAAACTCAAACTGCACACTCAATTATAAATCATGGAGCAGGTAACATTAATCCTGCAGAACTAGTTTGTGAATGTTTTTGAAACCCATCTTATTGGTTGTGGCAGAGTTGGAGAAAGTCAATTTATTCCACATTTGCATTTTTTCCCCTCCTAGTTTAATCAGACACTGATGCAGTAACATGAAACGGGGAAGTTGTATACTTGCAAGAGCTCATAGGAATGGTAAGGACTGGTGAACTAAGTGTAACTTCAGACCTTTAGACATTAGATCCTCGGTGGTGCAAGAACTCTTCAGCGTCCACGTTGCTTAAAAAAGCCAGAGTTGCAAAGCTAAAAAGGAAGTTCCTTTGATGCAATAACACTTTAAGGGAGTGCTCCAAAACATGTCTGGTTGTAATACTACCCTATTCTGAAAGACACAACTTATTTCACAAAATACAAAGTCCATCTATCTAACCACTTTCTGAACTTGCTTTGTCATTTTCACCATCATGGGGGGGAGGGAACCGTTTTCAGCAATCTTTAGGTCAGAGGTGGGGGTCAGGTCCTGACAACACCACAGGGCCAAAACATAGGAATACTTGTAACTGAGCTGACTTTATACAGAACAGGTAAGAAATAGGTGAACTCAAGCACTTCAGTATATATGTGGGCATTTCCAAAGACCTCTGCGATATTAATATTGCACACACTTATGTTACGACGGCAGTCAACTTGTAGTATATTGTGAGGCCCTAGTTTACATCATAACTATCTGTACCTTCTCTGCCAAATGTAGTTACTTAAATTTTAAAATGGCGACATAATCAACCAACAACAGCTGTGACAGATTGTCGAATTATCCAAGGTATAGATAATTGGTAATTTGATTGGAGTGTAGGAGCCTCAGATTTTAATTTTCACGTGTATATGATTACGCATTTTTTTCATATTTTGGACAGGTCACCCACTGATGCAATTAGATGCATATTTCATGCATCAAACAAGTTCTCAAAACATGGCCAGTTCCTTCCTTACTAACAGTTTTCTCAAAGTATGTAAATCAAACTGTGCTGATAAAAACATCCCTCTTTTCAAGTTTCGTTGGACAAAGACATACAAATTGGGGTTTTCATTCCCACTTATTGCTTTTTGTAAAGAGTGTTAATTAAAAGGTTATGAAAAAGTAATAATCCATAGGTATAAAGATATTAATGTACAAACATGAAATACACATGCGCAGTACATTCAGAAAGCATGTTTACACAAAAACACTCCGACTTAGAGTGGACCAGCAGAAGCATAAGATCCAGTACCATGATCAATGTATTACCTAGTTCTCCAAAATGTTGCTTCAACTTATTATTAGTTTTGAAGAAGATGTGGACGCATTCTTTTCTGACACACTGTATAGCCTGCAGCCACCTTAAAACAGCTGGTGATCTGACCCATCTGCTAAATTTAAGTCCAAAAAATCTGATCTGAAAACTGCATGCACAGTAAATGTCACATAAGTGGAATGTGGTTTTGAGTTCACATGTTAAAGTCTGACATTCACATTAGGATTCTATCATTAAAATAACTACCATACAACTAAGTAAAAATATTACTTAGTTGCATTTTAATAGAATTTTTCTTATCAAAGTGGGAGAGAAATTAACTCACAATAAGAGAAAATCCGGACTTTGTCTTTATAAGTTTTATTCAAAGGCATTTCTGCGTTTGAAGACCCTGTCACTGACGAGTCAGTGAAACAGAGGCCCAGAATACAGTTTACAGACAGTATTTAAACAGTATGTGGGTGTTACCTTAGCTTCAAAGAGTTTAACTCTATGGCCCCTGAACCCTTCCCAGGACAGAGGTAAGACAATTATTTATGAGGACAACCATCTGCTCTTCCTCAGGCACAACCCCCCAGGATGTGTTTTAACCATTAAACTTCTGGTAATGGTTTAGAGTCCATCTACTCTAAATACCAGAACACTAATTAAAACACTGAAGTCAGGGAGCACTAAATGAAGAATTCCAAAAACAACTCCTTTCTTCTGATTACAAGAAAATCAAACAAAAAAAGGAAAATTCTTCAAAAACCATCACCCAAAGATTTAATAAAAAGTAAAACCAAAAAAAAAAAAGCAACACTTTAAAATAAACATCAAAATAAAAAATAAAAAAAAAATGACTCCAATCTTTTTTACCAAGGATGTCCAACCACCAGTAATGAACCAGGCCCCAAATTCCAAGAGGAAACCATATTTTCTTCTGTCGAGCCGTCAGAAACCCCAATTTATCTCTACCGGAAAAGTAACAAGAACCCTGGGTTTAATTTCCTCCTGGCCATACAATTCACTTCCTTCGGTAAGGCTGTAAAAAGAGTTAACACAAAGATCCTGAAATGGTATAAGAATCAGTTCTGATAGGACATGACTCAAATTTTATCTGTAGTTAACGCACATGAAACAGATATAAATAGTTTTGCTACCCTCTTTTTTTTTCCCAAAGAAACAAGGTGTGTTTCCTCCTGTGCTATACAAATATTTAGATCTTTTAATTCCTATTACCCCAAAATCTATGAAGAAGTCCTTTAGCAGCACATATTAAATTAGTCTCACCAAAAAAATCTACTAACATTTCTGCTTTGCCTTACAATGAAATTCCTCACCCAAGGAAAAATAACCCCCCCCAGCTGGTTATGTTGCCAATCGGAAAAAAAAAGTAGTTAGAATAGAAGCAGTATCAATAGGAAACAGGTACCAAAATGGTTGATCATTAATAGCACGTGGAATCAAACAACCCAAACATAAATTCCTTATCTTCCTCACAGTTTGATACATCAGTCCCACCAGACATTATCAGTATGATCATGGTAGTCAGAAAAGTGATGAATCTCTCTTCGAATCAGCTGATGAGTATTATTAGCATAATTACTCAGATTAGTCACACATTGTCTTAGCTGTACCTTTTTCCCAAAAAAAACAAGGAGTAATAAAAACTTGAATACCAATCATCAGCATCAGAACAGATCATCTTCCTATAGCTGCATCGTGACCTTGAAGGTAATGTCCTTTCTTCTGGTACTGAAATCAAACAGTTTTTTTTTTCCCAAGAAAACAAATCATAAACAAAATTAAATCCTGCTGCCTCTTCCAAGAGTGGCATCTGCGTTAAAAGGCCCTGTTATCAAGATAGTACAGGTGGGCGGTCGTTGGGAACCCCCTCTAGGTAGGGGTTTCAGAACCAGGATCTCCCCTCAGGGGTGTTCCCAGAACACCTTCAACTGTAGCATAGACCCAAAGTGTTACGTTCTGCTACCTTGACAACGGTGTAGGATCTGATATGGGTCATCCCAGCATCTGGACTTCAACTGTGTTCTCCGGGAATCAAGGGAGTGGATTTGGAAGTGGCTTTTTTCAGTAAGGCATTTCAATCTGTGAAACTTGAAAAAGCACAGTGGACAGGTTTTTGCAGTAAAAAAAACATCCTCTCTTCACAAAAAGATGTGAAAGGTAGAAAATCTTAGAATATCCCCATGCCCAAACTAGGAGACCTGTAAACACCCACTTAAAAGTCTCGAACGTAAATGAAAAAACAATAAGCAGAACCTTCACCACCCTTTTGGCTTTTTTAATTTCAAAGTCCATTCTCAAGCCTAGGTTTTTAATTACATGAACTTCATCAAAAAACATCCAGCAAAATCAAAAATAATTAATCTTCTCACTCCACCTAGTATACTAGCAGGCCCCATCAGCTAAATATTCTGAATATTAAAAAAATGTGAAATTGATGTTGGGGAAAGGGCCTGATTACAGGTCATTTTTTTCCATAGTTTCAGAATACCCAAAGAAAATTTAAAAAAGGTCTAATCTGTGGAAATGTAAAATTTCACAAAAGAATCAACCCCATAGTTTAGAAGGGTTTTCAGAATGTGTTTAGGGACAAACTATGCACCATTTATAAAACAAAGTACAACGTCTTTTTTCGCATTGTCACTAAGTCCTCACTGGAGGTATGAGCTACCCTTTTTCCCATGAGTGCTAAAATTTTTGTAACCATTTTTGACATTCCCCTCTTCTAGCGCAGGGTCCAACCCATGCGACAATCCACCAAAAAAAGTATAAAAAAATTTCTAGTCACCAGGATCACATTACAGAAAACCCAAAAAATGAATTCTGACAAAAGGTGACACTATGAAATTACCAAATAAAACATAAATAAAAAAAATCCAGATGTTTCTAACCGTAATTCAGTTCATTAACAACAAAACGAAAACTTCAGTTTTGTGCAATTATCAATGTTCCAACTTAGAATTAAGTCAATATCATCCTGATTTGTCTTGTATGAAGATGAGTATAGATTAAGGACACCCAATGTAATTTCGATGCTTAAACTCTACAAATTTAAAAATCAATAATAATTCTCCCCCAGTATGAAGTCATGACTTAGATTCTTTACAAAAATATTCCTTATTTTAGCATATCTTAAAAACTTCAGCTAGCTTAATGGCACCAGGGAAAACGTTTAACCTAATAAATCACCAATGATCCTTCATGCAAAACTAATTCTTCAAATTATTGAAACTATTTTCATTAACCTTTTAATAGTAAAAACCACATAAATCAAAATTCATGCTACATTTTAATTATTATACAAAAAAAATGTTAAGGCAAAACAATCACTACAAGCATTTTGTTCTATTGTTTTTTAAAACTGTTTAAAAAACTCGGGAAGGGAGGTGCTGGGTGTCACCATGAAACAAAGGCGTGAACAAAGCTGATAGAGGCACAGTCAGGCAGAACTAGCCTTTTGGGCAGCCAAGGCGGGCCACAGTTTCTTCATTCCAACCCATCTTAAATGTACCTTGAAAACTGCAAAACTGTTAAAACACCACCTAAAAAACGAACGCTTCTCAATTCTCCTGAAAACTCAAGGGTTTTTAATCAATCTGGGATTTAGAAAAAAATTATTCTAAAATACATATTATGTCATGCAACACATAAACAAACATTCAATCCAAAAAACAAAGACAAAACATCAAAGACAGAAAAATGGCCAAATTTGAAGCTTCAAGAATTCAAAGAAATGTTTAAAAAATCTCTTTTCAAAATATGTTTTCTCACCCCAATTTTAATGCTGTAATTGATCAATTTTTTATTATGACAATCTTCAGGATCCTTTTTTTTTCATGAGTGCACATAGTCCAAAAAGATTTCAAACTATTTAGAAGCACAGCAACAGTTTTCCTAACATGAATCCAAATTACTGATGCTGAAACCCTTTGCCAATTTTTTATACTGTAAAACCCGTAATAATAAAAAAACTACAATCCTGAGAGTTATTATTATAGTTCCCTTTTTTTTTTTGGCTCAATTAATCCCAGCTGTATTCAAGAATTTCTCTGTTCAGGTTAAATGAAAGAAGTATTTTCAGTCGGCATGACATCTTTATGGCATACCCAAACTAAACAAAACTGCAGTGTTAAAAAACCAAAAAATTAAGATAAAAAGTTGACTCCAAACTGGGACTTTGTTCCCCATAACGTTTTTAAAAAGGAGAAACCAACAATTTTCTTTAATTTGGGGAATTTACATTTTGAGAGTTTGGGGAGAAAATTATTACTAGAACCCCTCTTTAATTTATCTAAATGCTGATAAATGTTTCAATTTTTATTCCTTAGTAATCTGAAATTACCTTGTGTATCGTTTTACTCCTATGAATTCTTTTAATCTTAAAACCCCCCAAGAAATCAAAAAAAGGAGACTGTAGTTTGAGCCCCACCATCCTCTAAGTGTTTTTAGAGCCTTTATTTCTTTTCTTTTCCTAAAAAAAAAGGATTTTTTAATTCTCTTTATTCCATTATAAAGAAATCTAGCCTGGCTACAAAACAAATCTCTTCAGCCCCAATCTGTTTTCCCCCGAGTAAAAAAAATTTTGAGTATTATTTATTTTAAAAACTACCAAAAGATGGGAAATCATCGGTTTGATCTGTTTTAAAGGGAATGGGGCTACCTTTAATTAAGTATTATTAATTTTAGGACCCAAAATCTGTGGCTCACGGGCTTTAAGAGGCCAGTAACCCCAGGTTTAGTACTGCGCATTAAAAAATGTGCTGGCTTTTTGCAGAGATTGAAGGATTGGCTTAATATCCCCCGACTTTAGTGTATTATTTCTACTTGGACAATAATCAGATAAAAAAAAAAATACTAGTTCACAGCCCCAATTTACCTCAGATCATATTGCTCCTAACCCAGTTCATAAGAAGCTTCAGATAAACATTATGCTAAAAAAAAAACCAAAGCCTAAAAACAAAACAAAACACAGATCTGTCTTAAAATAAGGAAAAGCATGCTTAAAAATTTTGGTACTGTGGTGGGAAATAATTCCACAGTCCTGAAGGCTTTTTTATGCAGAGTCTTTTAGGGAACATCAGATTAGTTTAAAATTTTTGGTGGTACCCCGTCCAAACAGATCTTTTACCTTCAAAAAAATAACCCAATTCTTTCCATTCTCATTTTTAAAAAAATTTGTTTGCCAAGGAAAAAGTTTTTAACAAACCAATTATTTTAAAGTTTTAAAAGTTTTAGCTGGTGATATCTTAGAATCAACAAGGTTTTAATGTTTCTATGCAACCCCAAAAAATGATTTGATTTCCCCTTCCTTCCCCAGAGGAAAAAAAAAAAAACTGCAGAACCAAGCCTTTCATAGTTTTTTTTTAGGACCTGGTATAAGGTACAGTGTAAATCAACACGCTGCATGAATCAGAAGAGGGGAAAAAACAAACTAATATAACTCTTCCAGCAGCAGCTGTGAAAAAAAAAATGAATTTGTACCTTCCATAAGCGTAAGTTAGCACTTGCGGACAAAAACTGCACCCCACTGTAAGTACTGTGTCAGAGACTGTTAAGGACCATCTGCAGTAAAACAAGCCTGTTTTTAATGAGGTCCCACCCTAGATGTATGGGATACAAAATTGACAACAAAAAAAATATGAAGGAAGAAGCCCATCAGGTATTACGCATGCCATGAGTTTTAAAAATGTTCTTCATGAGATCTGTCCTGAAAAAAAATAGAAAAAACATGATTAGTGCTGAGTTTTTGGGAAATGTAACTCTTTCTCTGCTTTTTTAAAAAACTTTTTTAAAAACAGAATAATTCACCTGAAATTTCCACGATGAAAAAAACTTTCTTCTCTAAAAAAAATTAATGGGGGAAAATCAAAAGAGCTAAGTTTTTAACCCTTTTTAAGATACTTTTCTAACCCCAAAAAATTTTTAACCCCCATATCTGTCATCGTCAAGCAAGCGTCACATGTGCAGGGTTTTAAAAAGCGTTCTTCGTTGCAGAAAATAGGAAAAATGTATGCAAATGTGTGTGTTTGTACATTACCCCCCATCAGTTTCTTAATCGATCTGTCGATCGCTCGACTGTCAGGGACACAGTCCTCTATCAGTCCAAAAAAAAAACCAAGCCTTTCCCGGGGGTGTTTGTGGGACATTCACTCCTTCCTTGTCCACTTTAAACTTCTCCCGAGAAAGAACTTTGCTCTGGCCTGTTTTTTTCTTCTGCCCCCATAAGATGTGCTTTCAAATAAATCCAGTGTATCGCTCTTCTGGCTCTGGCAAACAGCATGGATCGTTGTACATCTCAGAGGTTTGGGGCCAGAAAATTTTTCTGAGTTTCGTTCTGGGGAAACTCACACTGTCATTTGCAGCAGGGCGGCAGGAGACAGGCCGGGAGACCCTCTCTCTTTCAGGGCATGCTGAAGAAGCGTCTCTGGTAGAGTAGCCATGGGAAGGGCAGGTTTCTAAAGTCCAGACTCAAAAAGCAGATGTTTTCACTCAAATCCCCTATATGTGTAGTGGTGAGTTGGGGAAGACAAAGAAAAAAATTTTTGATAGGTTCAGATTTTGCACACAGAAATATTATCAGTCAGTCAGTCAGTTTCCTGTCCTTTCCTTCCACAAATGCACTATACTCCTTTTTTTTTAAAAAAACTTTCTTTCCCATCTTAAATGTCCCTTTTCACTTTTACCTCTTTTCCAATTTAATCGCAGCATTTAAGACAAAAGAAACTTCTGCAGTAAGTTTTAACTCTTTTAACCCCTTTTTTGATGCACTATTTTTAATCTTTTTTTTTGTTTTTTTTTTTTTCCCCTTTTTCCTACCCTCAACTTTTACTTTAAAAATTTAAAACTATTTTTTTATAACTTTTTAAACCTATTAACACTCAAACTTCACCTGTGGGAAAACCAAATTATCCTCCAAATTAAAACACATTTACACAATCATTCCCCACCTTTTTCCCTTTATTATTTTAAATCGCAGAGTTTGGAGAAGGATGCACCTCTGATGCCTTTGGGTTCCGGAACCCATTTTGCTATAGCCTTTTTTTCCTGTTCAGCGGCACGTCTGCCCCGCTTTTCCCTTTTAAAAGGTGCAGAAAATTGCTAAAAAAACCACCCGCAAAAAACCCGTTGTTTGGTTGTCTTTTTTGTTACCAATAAACCCTCCCTGTATACCTTTACAGGTAATCAACCGATGTCCCCCTCTTCCCAACTCCGGAACCCCAATCAATTAATTAGGAGATGATGGTTTAATGTGAATAAAAAAATTTTACATACAGAGCCCAATTCTCACCCAGATACATTTGAAGGGCAAATAGTTTGAATCCGATCAGCCAGAAGCCGCAGTTAGGCACCAGGACCCCCTCCGTAAAATGGAGGGACTGAAGACAACGTCTCCAGGCTGCCAGACGTCCTTGCCCCCCCCCCCGTTTCTCTGGCATGTCGGATCCTGTTCGTGACGCCAAATATAAAAGATTTTTTATCAAAGTGGGAGAGAAATTAACTCACAATAAAAGAAAATCCGGACTTTGTCTTTTTAAGTTTTATTCAAAGGCATTTCTGCTTTGAAGACCTGTCACTGACGAGTCAGTGAAACAGAGCCCAGAACACAGTTACAGACAGTATTTTAAAACAGTAGTGGGGGTTACCTTAGCTTCAAAGAGTTTAACTCTATGGCCCCTGAACCCTTCCCAGGAAGAGGTAAGACAATTTTTTATGAGGGACAACCATCTGCTCTTCCTCAGGCACAACCCCCCAGGATGTGTTTTAACCATTAAACTTCTGGTAATGGTTTAGAGTCCATCTACTCTAAATACCAGAACACTAATTAAAACACTGAAGTCAGGGAGCACTAAATGAAGAATTTCTATAACAGCATGTAAAAATATGAGTAAACTTGTAAAAATATTAGTAATTAGGCTATCAGTGGTAATATTGTTTGTAATCAGATTACTCTCAACAGCTTCTGGTCCCCTACACATCTTCGTATTTTGCTCCACTTGGTATACACTACTAGTCAAAAGTTTTACAACGCCTTTCTCATTTAATGGTTTTCTTTATGTTTATGACCATTTACATTGTACGTAGATTCTCACTGAAGGCATCAAAACAGTGAATGAACACAACTGCATTTAGGTAGTAAACAAAAAATTGTAAAATAACTTTAAATACATTTTATATTTTAGATTCCTTAAAGTAGCTGCCCTCTGTTGTGATTGAAATATTAACCCTTGACCGTCTTTCAATGCAACTCTGGGAAGTTCTTTCAAGACTCTTTGGAAAACCATTTTAGGTGACCACCTCATGAGAATGCTAAGGGTGCAAAGCAGTAATTAAAAGAAAGGGTGGCTATTTTAAAAATTAAAAAATATAAAAATGTTTAGAGTTATTTCACACTTTTTGTTTACTATATAATTCCATGTGTGTTCATTCAAAGTTTTGTTGCCTTTGGTGAGAATCTACTATTTAAATAGTCATTAAAATAAACAGACTTATTACGTGAGAAAGTGTATCTAAAACGTCTGACCGGTAGTGTATAATTTCAAAATTTGTTCTGTTGACATGTTTTGACTCCACTAAGTCTTAAACAAAGGGAAAGTACAGTTTGAGAGAGATTAAACCACAGGATGCCAAAACTGACAGTAAGTTAAGTTAAGGAAATGTGTTGAATGAGTAAGCAAACATTTTGCACAAGTGCTTGGTTCACAAAGAAATAACAGACGTGATGTGCACTGAAACTAATGACATCTTATTTGTCTGAGTCCAGTTATTGTATGCTCATTTTAAGAGTTTGAGCAAATCTTACACAAACAATAAACTGCTTCATACAAGGACAACAAATGTTCTTTCAGGTTAGATGGACATTAACAGTCAAAACTTGAATCTGATGTGCATTGTATGATATGGGATGTGTTTTTGTGTGACAGTCTGATAGTTTGGGCCATTTGTGACATCTCAAGTTGCGTTGATGTTGCTTTAGGAGATTCATTGGTTGTTTTGCAGAATGCGGCCATCAGCCTTTTCCTGAACACCCTGCACAGGAAGATGTAAATAAGCGGGTCCAGACATACATTAGTTGCTGACAGCCAAAGTGTGGTTTCCTTGGCGATGTAGAGAGCGTTCTGTGCCCGGCAGGGACTGGCGCTGCGGGTTTGAGTCAGTGTATAGGGAACGCGTGCAAAATGGAAAGGGGCAAAGCAGATAAAAAACACCCCCACCACCACAAAGACTTTTGCTTTGGTTCTTCGGTTTGCAGCTTGAGATCTGCTTCTTGATGCTTTGTATGACTCATAGACCTTCTTGCTGATGAACATGTAGCAAAACACCATCAAGGCAAGCGTGCCCCAAAATATGACCTAAAATACACATAAACAAGTCATGAAGCAAAATTAAAAATCTGAAGTAAATTTTTTATTTGCTGAGCTGTTGGTAGATGAGCTGTCACTGAAAGTAGTTCCCAGCTTATGGAGTCTTGATTAATGTTTTCGTGAAAAAAGCATCTTCTAGCTAAGAGTACAGTAAATGAGATGATTAATACCCCACCTATACACTAAGTTGAAGTACGGACATGGTTTTTAGTTGAATGCCTCTAAAATATGTTATATTCAAAATAAAAATTGTTTTCTAAAATGTTTGTTAAGTGGCTACCTGACAGAAGTAGTTGAATCCCTCATGCCACAATAGGCCAGCTTTGCTCTTCATTGAGGAGCACTTCAGTTTGTTTCCAGAGATTTCAGGGGGCTTGTTGCTGAGAATGATGTTAGGCAGTGCAAGAGATAACATTACAACCCATATGGCTGCACTCAGCATCTGGCCGACTCGAACCTTCTGCAGGGCACACCTTCCGAAGGGCTTTACGATCTTCAGGTACCGGTCCAAGCTGATGAGCCCCAGCAACAAAATGCTGATGTACATGGTGATGTAGAAGAGAACAGCAGAGTATCTGCAATGGAAAGCACGTAGCTGCCAGAAACCCACTCCTGCATCACTTAAGATTCTTATAGGAATGGTAAGAGTCATCAGCAAGTCAGCCACCACCTGTTGGTAAAGCGTGACATGCAATTATTTTGTTGTTATTGTTTTCATCCAGTCTGCATCATTAGTAACTTATGTTCTTTTTTAAGAGCTTACCACATTTTTTAAAAATACCACAAATGTTGTGGTGCTTGGAATGTTGAAGAAAATCAATGCAGCCAAGGCATTCAGCACAAGGGCAACTATACAAAGGATACTGTATAGACCTGGGAAAATCACTGATGTCACACTCGTATCTCTTATACACTTAATGGAGGTGTTCAACAGTGTGGTGTTCATCTTCTAATGCTCAATGGACCTTTGAAAAGATGACATAAACAGATTTTTAAAGACGTTATGAAGTGAGCATGAAACCCTATTTCAGTTGCAACATCAGATGCACTTGCAGATGAAGTGAACAGCACTTATTGCTGGGAATTATTGGATGTACCACCTAAACTTCTACCCTTCTCCAATATGTCCCCTATTTAGCACCTATGCATTTCAGTTTCATCTGGTCCTATTTCCAGTTTGCACCTTTAAACAAACTCATACCTAAGTACTTAAGTACCGTGTTGTAATGATTTATGATTTTGTTGCATTTAGAATTGTCATGAATTACGGAGATAAAGTGTCATAAAAATGTCACTCAATATGGTTTAATGTGTCTGAAAACTTTGCTTTGCACTTTAGTCATATCTTTTTGGTTCCAGTCCCTATTTGGGTCACTCTATATTAAAAATGACTAAACAACCTGCGGGACAATCTGTGGGTGTCACATTACCACATTTGCTTGCTGTAGACATTGTGCAGAACATAGAAAGTTGCTTTAATGTGTTTGTTGTCACTAAAAAACTTTAATGTGTTTGTTGTCACTGAAAAACATTTATAGGAAGTACATGCTCTACCTGCAATTTTTTGTTCCTTTTTTTATCGGTTTGTTAAAATGTGTGTTCCTTATTCTTAAATGCACAATTTGCATTTGATGTATCCACTGGCCGTAAAACTTAAACTTTTGTGAACAAATGCAAGATGGCAAACATTAAAGGAAAAAAGTTACCTTATATGAGTCCATCAGTCCAGTAACCAAAAACAGTAGTAGGGAAGACATTTTAATAATCTGAATATAGAAGACATTTAGTACTAACACAGCATTTTTTCCAATTAAAACAATTTTCTTTCACAGAAATAACAAAACTTTTAAAACAACACTTTAATTTGGTTTGTGTTCTTTCATTTTAAGGGCTCGCAGTCGTTTTGTCTCCAAATTGTCACATAAATGTCATTTGATATTTTTGGAAGATGAATAAATGCTTTTGTTAAGAGATACACATATAAAGTACACAGACTTTGGTGTTTAACCCACCTGAAAGAGCATGTGCCAAGAGCATGTACAGTGACAACTTAAGTATAAGATACAAACATCCTATGGTAAAAAATTGCATTGAAGGTTCTTGACAACAGAATTCTTTGAATCCAACTGATATTTTGTCTTAAGCCAAAAGTTGACTCTTACCGTCTTTTGTGACAGTTGGCATTAGAAGAATAACAAGAGCAATGAAAATAAAAAAGGAAACGTGATTTCACAAAAACAGAGAAGTGAAATATCCAAAATAACTCCTGGTGCTTGCTGTCTTCTCAGTAAAACAAACAAATTAGGTTTGAGCCTGCCTGTTTCTCTGAACCTTTCCCCTCCTGCTGTTTTTCTGCTTTTAAAAGTGTGTGAGTTTGTGTGTGTGTGTGTGTGTGTGGTAAACTTACAATGGGTGGTCTCTGGAGTTATTGTGGGGCTGTCTTGTCACAATCCCAATGAGTTAGCTAGTCTTCCTCCGGGTGAAAGACCCTTTCCTTCCTTGCTTCCTGTTCCAATTGTCTGCTGAGAGGCTTGTTCCAGTTCGTGCCAGTCCCTCTGCCTCTGTCAGTCTCACTTGCTGTTGACAGTCGAATGCCAAAGCCATGAACATTTTTCTCAAACTAAGAGCCCCTCCTTTGCTACCACAACATGCTGTATATTCATGACAGTCAAAAAAATGTGGTTGTGGTCGGTAGAAGAGTGACATTTTAAGACAGTCACAGACACATTTACTTGTCCTTTTTAAAAACACCAGTACACATGACGCTATTTCCCAAAATATTTAAAGAATTTTAAATGATTTTGTTTTTTGTGTACACTTTGTGTTTTTTCAACAATATGACCCGTAACTACTGTCAAATCCAATACATACCTCATATTTCCCAGCGCTGAAATGAAGTTTTGCTTTAAGAGCTGAATTCCCCTCTGTGTGGAAAATACAAAAAGTTCTTTCTGAGAACTTCCCAAATGACTTCCTGTGTGATTCTCCTTGGAGTTGAGCCAGAAAATATGACAGATGCAAAGAACGTGTGGGAGAGATAGTATGCACGTTTCTATGACCACATCCTCTAATGATTGTTGCTCTATAGTCAGAGTCTTCGGTTAATGATACTGATATCTGTCTTTTTTAAACGTGCACAGACTTTGAGTTTCACATCTTAGTTATGATTTGAAATCCATCACACTGTTCTAAAAAATAAAATGGAAACTTATTACATTAATGATGTGTATTGGATTTGTACAATGTGTGCATTCCAATATACTTATGTGATTTATATAGTATAAGGAGAAATAAACAAAGCAGTGAAACTGAAGCTGAAGTCACGCTGCACACATCCTTTTATTCTTGCAAAAATTATTACAGCTGCAGATAGATATTGCACATTAGCAGAACATGAGAGTCTATTTTGATTTCCCCAAAACTGTAATTTTT